>ML218463.1:0-36423 GCA_004785975.1 Popillia japonica
AACTGCAGACACATATTTGGAAAACATGCCTTATTTGAAGACAGTAGCCACATCAATCACCTATGGGCTTTGAGTTTACTGGCTACGCTAAGTTACGAACATAAAAGCATTAGTCGCAGAACAAAGATTTGGAGAGAATGATAAGATTAGCAAAAGACCTGTTTTTTAGAGCAAAATGCCTTAAAGTCCTGCAAATTATACGAAACAATATCCGTAAACGATTTTTTAATTGCTTTTATCTGCTCTTTCTTCAAAATTTAATCTACCTGGATTTGTACCGATTGCTGAAGTTTCGTTACACTACATTAACGAAACTAATTCAGTTCTTTTTGATAAAGATAATGAAATTAATCAGGAGTAATCTTAACGTAGAGTAATTGTTAGAGAATTAGTTCCACTACTGGTTCTGGACTGGGCAACACTACTTCTCATAAAGTGCACAATTCCCTCCAAAGATTCCAATAATACTGATCCTTACCAAGATGGTGCAGTGGCTGTAGTTGCACTAAAAATGGAAATAGCACCTGTACGGGCCCATATTACCAACGAACTTGATCTCCGTATCTGCATATAACAAAATAAAGTGGTGTATTGTCCAAATTTCAATTCCTATGGATATAATATAACTTTTCGTTTACGCAAGCTATGGCTGGACGGTAGAACAAAGTAATACAGTAATTTATCGTATTATAACAATAATTAGGAGAAAGTGGAACGCATTGCTTTTATTACCATTTATCTATTTTGACGTTACTAATACACACACACACATAAAACAATTTCAACTCTATATTAGCCTCATTTTTCATTTCAGGATTTCAGAAACGGGTAATTTCCTGTTATCTTAACGCGTTGCACTAATTTATTACCTATTTGTTGATCTTACGATTGCGCCTAAATCACGTCCTCCTTATAAAGTACTCACGTGAATATTAGAGATAAGTAAAAAATACACAAGTCCTTGTACAGCGCTGATTATTATGAATAATAAATAAAGACATGCCATGCAATACGTGTCGTGATAGAGTCGTTACAGCTAAATTGTGTAAACTTCTGCGATTATTACGTCTTATTCCGTTAATGATGTGTGTATAATTATATTGTATCGTTTTGTATAATTTCCGCGGTATTTAGCTTTTCGACTGTAATGAAGTAGTATTTATGCGACACGAAATTGAAACCTTAATTTATGTCACAATTTAAAGAGAAATAGTTATATTAACAACTGAAAAACAAACTTTTTAATAGTTTTGTCAATCTGCTACGATGTGTGGTTTTTGTTTTGATAACTATTCCACAATCAAAATGATCTAATTTCCTATAGCAATAGAGTTATATTTGCTAAAACTTATTGTTAGTGTTGTCTGATTCATAAAATCTTATCGGTTAGCAGAAATAATCATATACAGTTAGGGAAAAAAGTATTCATACAGTAAGCAATTTAAACTAAATGGCAATATATCTTTTCGCTCAGTATTGTTTTGTAAATTTATGATAAAGTTAGCAAAGTTAATAGACTACAATATAATATAGGAGTATAATTTATCAGAAAATAGATTTAATTTTACAGAAAATAAATAGAATTCTGAAATAATACATAATTTTCCGGGAAGAAAGTATCCATATGTAATACATTGAATACATTTTGACAATTTTTAATTTACTGTGGGATACCCATCCCCCGTAGTAATTGTTGGACTCATTGTTCAGCATTCCTCCAATAAAACCCGTCATTGATTTTTATAAAAATATTTTATGTTTTTTGGCCAGTAGGTTCAACTTCTGCTGTATGGGGCTAACATCCGGTGATTGTGGAGGCGTTTCCAGTAGATGAGGTATATTATATAATAGCCAGTCATGAACAAGGTAAGATTTATATTTCGAGTCATTATCTTGCTGATAGTAATAATGACCCGAAACATTCAACACTGCTGCACCTTCGTTTAAACTTTCTCTTAGAATGTCTAAATAAACATATTTGTTGATAATTTGATTGATAAAAACCAATTCCGTCACCATGGTTTACACTACCTTTCAGGTATTCCTATTTCAATGCAGTTTATTGTTCCATCTAATTCGATTTTATCTGAAGTCTATAGATTGAGCATACTTTCATCTGAAAAGATGACACATGCCAAAATTCTGGAGGCTTGAAATTAAAATTCCCTGACAAATGGCAATTTTCTCTTCCTATTGATCCTGTTAATAAAAGGTTTTCTCCTTCCTGTTCGCGGTCGAAAGCCCACTTCATGTAACCTATTGTGGATTGTTATTATAGTCACCGATTTGTAATTTAATACGCAATATGCTGGAAGATTGGAAAGGATTCTCTTAATCTGTTGCAATATTACCCTTTCCTCGCGATCAGTTGATATGCGAGGTCGGCCAAATCGTCTTTTATTTTCTATCATGTAAAGTTGTTAATAATATATTGCAATGTGAGGTTTTAAAAGGCCGAAACTCGAAATAGTATTTCAGACAAAATAATTTTGAGTTTAGACAAAGTGATTCGTCCATTTCGAATAACGGCCGGCCAGTTCTGGTAATGTCTAATTTCGAACATATACGTAATTAAAATCCAAAAGATATAGGTGACATCTTTTTCAGAACCAATGAGAGTTATGAAAAAAGCTTAAAACCCTGAAGTAAAGAAAGCTCTCTACAAGTGGTTCCTACAACAAAGAGTCCTCCATGCTCAAATTTCTTCGGATATTCTACGAGAAAAGGGCAAAATTATTTTAACGGCAAATTACAGGAAAGACTGACTTTGATGCTAGCTGTGGGTGGCTTAAAGAATTTAAAAGACGACATGGAATTAGGTTTTTCTAAGTGCGTGTGGAACGACTCTCCAATGATGAGAGTGCCGTACAGCCATTTAAACAAAAGTTTGCGAAAATAGTTAACGAAAGGGATCTATATTCTTATTATTATTAATAGTTCTCAAAGTACTCAGGTATGTAGACCGCATACTTGAGTATTTTGAGCACTATTGCCTACGTCGTACGGTCGAGTACTTCCCCTCAACTATTATTATTATTATTATTATTATCTACATGAAGACCAAATTCTTGATGTTGATGAGTCGGCTCTCTTTTGGAGAGTGCTACCATTAGGGACTTCAGTTCATCATGATGAAAAATCTGCTCCTATCCAAACATAGATTAACTTTTATTCCTTGCTGTAATTCATTGGCTGTAATTGCTGTAATTCATTGGCATTTCATAAGCTTCCAATTTTTTGTTATAGAAAGAGTGGAAACACCTCGTGTATTTAAGAATGCCTCTTTACCAGTAATATGTTAGCGATCCAAAAGGGGTTGGATAATTAAGAAAATATTTTCCAGTTGATTTAATCATCACTTCATTCCTAATGTTAAACAATTTTTAGAGAGTATAAATAGACCTCAAAAAGCATTATTATTCATTGATAATACCCTTCGCATTTAGTAACGGAAGAATTAAATGTTGATCCCAATTTTCGCATTTTGCTAATGCAACCTATGTAATTGTACAGCAATAACTATCACCCACAGGACACCAAACACTTGGATAAATGCCAACGCGTTTCGACAGCAATGCTGTCATTATCAAGGCGATAATAAAACTAAATAAATTGACAACACCACTTAACAGTGAACCTAAAAATTACACGTAAACAAACACCAACTGTTTCGCATCATTAACTTCGCATTAACGAAAACAATGACGAATGTGGAATAGGACCATTGTCACTGTTCATCAAACACGACTTGTTTTTGTAAATCTCCAAACTTTCAAAAACATTTAGAAATTTACAATTACTAATCGGTCGAATTAATTTTACATTAGAATGATCAATATTATGATCGTCTTCGAAAATATGTTGGGCAACACTGGACTTCTCAATTCTGTTATGTTTAAGATTAGCCATATGCTCCTTGAACCTAGTTGAGATAGAACGCCTTGTTTGCCCAATATATTTTTGATTACAATTTTTACAACTACTTTCATAAATCCCCGATTTTTCCAAAGGCTGTACCTTATCTTTAGGGTTACCGATCAGACTTCTCAAATTAGTGCCTGAACTGTAAACCGTCCCAAGGTTTACAGTCCAAGTGTTTGGTGTCCTGTGGGTGATAGTGATCTAGAGTTCTAGCAATCTTACAACCGATGGATCAACATGTTATTCAAAATATGAAAATGTTATACACGAAAAGTTTGTTAAGCCATATAATGTTGCTCGAGGATGGACACATTTGAAAATCTTTAACCTGAAAAATGCAGTTGACGCATTACACGACGCTTGGGAACGTGTCACATAGAAGCTGACTGATTAGTTATTACCGACACGGGAAGAAGAAGATGATCTCGTGCTTTCCGAAATTAGACAGTTGTGTATAAATTCCAGTGCGGCAGACAAGGATATGACTGATATACAAAATATAGCAAAGAATATTGACCTAAACGTGCGTAATGACGAAATATTGAATTGGGGTTTAGGAGAGCATCAAGATATCCCAACTATAACAGAACATGATGCTATTGAAGACGTTACAAATATTGACGAAAGCTACGATGAAGATGATACAAGCGGTTTTATCGCCATACGTAACATACGTCATACTGAAGTTATCAAGTCTATTGAAAACTGCATTGCATGGGCTCAAGAAAATGACTTCCCTTTGCAAGATGTACTCCTATTAAAGAATGACAGAAAACGCGCAATATCAGATTACGAGGTTAAAGCAAACGACAGTTCAATTCTTTTTTAAATAAATGTAATTAAATGAAGTTAAAATGTTTGAAAAAAGGCCATAAAGTTAATGTGTCTGGATTATCGACGTTGTACTGTAATTATTTAGACAGAAGTTTTTAGAAAAGCCAGCATTTTAAATAAAATAAAGGTGCGTTAGGTCACTTAAAAAATGCATTCAACATTAAGTATGACATAGATTTGCATTCACTTATGCTCACACAACTCAGATGAAGATGCAGAGACAAGACAGCTTTTGTATGTGAATGTTTCAGCGGCAACTTGCCTTTACTGCACCTGTAAAACTGCTGTTAGGAATATACAGCGTGTAAAGGGTATAAAGAGATTGACGTATCTAACCAACTATAAACTCGAATGGACCTTCAAATAAACCTACCCAGTCCATCAGATAGAGTTTACCCTTAATTTGTGACACCAAATATTGTCAAAATATAGATAACTTTGCTTGTTTCACCTGTAGTAGTATATTTTAATAAAACCTTTTCAGATGTCAGATATTCTATTATATTTGTAGTGGCTGCAGCAAATTCAGAGTTGTGTTGCTTATCAGACTACTGCTATAGCTTTCGTTGTGTATTCTTACGTGTATAGATGTATTCTTGGACTTTGTTACAATATTGCCTTATCGTAAAATTCATGTGTATAAATTTTGTTTTAAGTGTACATAACTAAGACATCATAGAATGTACACAATGGATATCACTAATAAATTTTATTTTTTAAAATATTCTTTGGAACAGTCAGTAAAGTTCATGCTGATTACCTTTTACAGCAAGTTAGGTTCACCTCCGACAAGGCTCTCAATGCGCTTCTTCAAAGGATGACTACCTAGAAAAAAACTAGTATCAGTGGCTGTAGGTACGATGATATAAAGCTCTATCGAGTAAACTAGTAACTAAATTGATTATATTGAGAATTAGTCAAACAAAAAAAAATCCTTCTTTTTCTTTTCAGATATTTTTCGATTCTCTTCGTACCTCATTAATGAGAGTATCCCCTTCACTGTACTTCAAAACGCGTCAACCGTTGAGGAACTATTTTTTTAAATTACACAAAGACGCTTCATTATAATGATCCTGTTCATATAACCCTAGCTACTAAACGTTAAGTTAACTGAAGTAGATTCTCTACAATGCCCATACTTTTCAGAAAATACCTTGGCTGGTGAGTAATCTAAATTGCTTGATTATTAGTTGACCGGACCTTGTACTTATTCTAGTTTGATGAGTCGTATACTTCGGAAGCTACAATGATCAGAAAAGCGTCTAGATATAAGCTAATGAATTGAAAATATGTATATTGGATGTAATGGAAGTAGGCTAAAACATATTTGCGTTATTAACTTGTTAAACATATCATGTAAAAATTAAAATTGATGTCTTTCCCGATTATAGTTTGAAATCAATTAGTTAGTTATAAAGATGTTTACGCTCTTTATAAAATTAGAAATAGGTTGAATAGAGCATGGCACGTCGCTGCTGCATTAATAGTAACTTATTAAATTTATATTCACATTATTTTATTTTCTATTGTCTTTCGATGAAACATCTACTTTTCTATCTTCTATGTTTATGAGATTACACATTGTAGAAATCAGCAGAGATATTGCCTCGTTCATTTTAACGTTGCAGAAGTTTGGAAGTTTGGAGCTTTTAGCAATCTTTCAAAAGTTTTACAAATAAAAATCAGTAGCGCCAATTTTGTGGTAGGTACTTTAAAATATTGGAAACATAAACTATACTCTCCATGTGTACGGGTTTCAATTGATTAAAATAATATAGCATCACTTACTTTTGTTGCTGAAGAGATGTATCCCAGAATAATTAAACAAGATTTACTCCAAATAGATTTTAAACAATTATTCCTCACCTTGTAAATTAGCGCTGTTACCACATCACTAGCTAGCCTTTTAATAATATGTATACTACACTTTGCACATTTATTGTATTTGTAATAAAAATTATATTTAAGTGGTTTGTTTGGCTAGAATCAGAAACCTCGGAAAACTTAAGTAAATATGGGAGAAGCCCATCTTGTATAGTTGAGTATTAAATAAACTAGTTAGACAGCCACTGCAATAGATCTATATTGCAATACTTAGAAATTGCCTCTGCTAAATTTAGCGAAGGTTAAATAGTACAACCAGAATTCCAAATTTTCTTTGTTGTTTGAAGTCTTCCATAGAAAACGACAACTCGTTTCTAACGAAACCAATTGGTTTCTTGAAATTACACTTTCGTATTAAATTAATTTGCATCTAAACCGGTATATTTCTACACGTTTGCATGAGATATTTCTAGACACACCAACGGATAAAAACATGCACACCAAAATGAAGCAGTACGAAAGAACTGCCTTATCAGATATTTTTCGATTTTCTTCTACTCTCATTAATGAGAGTATCCCCTTCACTGTGCTTCAAAACCCGTCAACCGTTGAAAAATTATTTTTTTTAAATTATATAAACACCCTTCATTATAATGATCCTGTTCACATAACCGTAGCTACTAAACGTTAAACTGAAGTAGATTTTCTACAAACCCCAAACTTTTCAGAAAACATCTCAGCTGGCGAGTAATCTAAATTGCTTCATTATTAGTTGAGCGGACCTTGTACTTATTCTAGTTTGATGAATCGTATATTTCGGAAGCTACAATGATCAGAAAGGCGTCTAGATATAAGTTAATGAATTGGAAATATGTACATATATTGGATGTAATGGAAGTAGGCTAAAACATATTTGCGTCAAGGTTATTAACTTGTCAAACATATCATGTAAAAATTAAAATTGAGGTCTTTCCCGATTATAGTTTGAAATCAATTAGTTAGTTATAAAGATGTTTACGCTGTTTATAAAATTAGAAATAGGTTGAATAGAGCATGGCACGCCGCTGCTGTATTAATAGTAACTTATTAAATTTATATTCACATTATTATATTTTCCATTCAACTAATTTATTTATTTAAACCCGATTACAATTAAATATCTGCTATTTATTTTAATTGCTTATTAAACTCACCAATTTATAAATGTGGTAAAGCTACATAACGATTTTACAATTAGGAGTTAGTTTATGCAGCAGAGGGCAAACTCATAACAATAAAGTTTTTAATGTTACTAGCATATGTGTTGAAACGGTTCATTTATATAACGTAATTTTTACAGAAGCCAAAGACATTATTACAAATTATTTTATTCGAGCCATACTAATAAATTGCACTCTGTTGATCCTATTACCAAACGTTTTGTTTTCAAACAAGTTTCAACATCGATTCTCTGCTACGATTTATAAAATTATATTTTATGTAAACTTCGAAGAGATTGTATACATTTAAATTAAAAATATACTTTTCAGTTATTCCGATCTGACAGATTATATATTTCTCCATGCCGAAAACCTATTTATAGCCATATTGGATTGAATTATGAAGAACACTGAGGTACTTTTGATATAAAGTATATATTTATTTACTAGTGTTTCCAGTGTGTTTAGAGCAGTTTATAATAAACATGTTAAAATTGCGGTTAACGATACTTGAAGTTGTGAAAATTGTGTTAATAGTTTCTTTAAACATACAAGTTTTACGGATATATGTATGTATGTATTATGTAAGTGGTACTATAAAGAAATATATTGTATAGATCTTGGTAAATACCATAACAACCTTCAAGATTTATTCGGATAACATTACCATTTCAATTTGCATTTGTTTTAAAAGATGAGCCTCTGTCTGTATCGCTCTCCTAGGTTAATCTAAGTAACAGCTAGTGTAACCACCATGTATAACTAAAACCTACAATCGATTATTTGTTACTGAAATTAATTGCTATTTAAGACTAGTCTTTAATGGAGAACCAGGTGGCTATTAATTAAATGCAAATGTAATAGATGAAGTTGATTCATTCAAATAGTTAAATACTAAACGTTTAATGTTTGTTTTTCATAACTTTCCCTGAGTCAATTTCAATAATAGTTTTACTAAATGCAGAATAATGTGCAACTTTTTGTGACAGAAGCATATGAAAGAAATATTTCTATATTACTTGATGACATTGCTGAATTGCTCAACTCCAATATTTTTTCACCGCCCTTCGTGTCAAATTCACCAATGTTTGGACGGTTTACGAAGCTTAACACGCTATTTATTTTTGAATAATTTTTTTTTTTGAATTTTGTAACAAAATTGCAGATTTAGAATACTAAATTCGTGATTTTTGCTTTGGAGGGCACAATAACAGTATATGGTATTTGAAACTATTTTAATTCCACTTATACTTAGTGACATTAGAAGTGTTACATCCAGAACGAGATTTTTTGCCATCAAAATAAGCGAAAAAAAAATCTTACTTTTCTGCGCAGAGATTCATGTTCATGAGAGCTGGCTAATATAGAAAAGTTTAGTATATTTATTGGTGTCCGTCTACAAGTGCTAATCGTAACAAAACGCCAAGAACACGAAGAAGGCCAACTGGTCAACTGAGGCGTATCACAAAACGCTGCCACATTCGGGTCTTTGGACTTTTTTCATACCGTCCACGACTAGTGCTTTCTTTGACTGCGAAGCACTGTCGCCAACGCTTGAACTGCAGAGAATGGCAGCATTGGGAAGCAGAATGGCATAATGTCGTCTTCAGCGACGAATCGCGATTCTGTCTTGGTATACACGATAGCCGTAGAGGGATACGACGCCGAGAACTGTCCACTTTGCACCACCCTCCACAAACTGGCGCAGTTAATCAACGAAGTTCAAGTTGCTTGGAACGAGGTGCCACAAGCAGATATTGACCATCTCATTTTGCCGATGCCTAGACGTGTAAAGGACTGTACTTAGCTACGGGGTCGCCAAACACATTATTCATTTTTCTTTGTTACGCTGTAATACAATTTCCATGGCTTCCACAGCCATAATGCATATAGCTGCCTTATTTTCCTAAGATAAAACGTAGTTACAAAAACTATTCTTAAATCTTCGTTTCCGCGAAGTCCTGAATTAAAGATTATATTGTAAACATTGACAAGTCCAATTGGACATAAACGAATTACTTACAGGAGTTTTGGCAATTTGCGTAAAAGAGCCCTTTCCAACTTTGTCAACGCAAACTGGAACAGACAACCACCTGCCAAATCAAAATTAATCAAGCAGATTTTTTGTTCTTCAATGTAGCATCAAATTTCTATCACGGCTTCTTTTAAGGGCTAAAAGACTTCTGAACACAAATCTCAACGCATTGGATACACTATTGCAATGTTCAAAGTGAAGGCAAACAATCGAAATACGTTCTGATGCTCGTCTTCTTGCAAGGTTGGTATTCCATTGCTTGACATGCTTATTGTGTGTTTTCTGGAGACCAGCCTATAGACGCGTCGGTAAAATTCGATTTAAAGCATGGTACGTTGGTACATTGGTATTGCAGCGTGTTTTGACTTATTAATATATGAAGAAGGTATAGGCCTCAGGTCCGCAGGTCATATGTATTTCACAGGATTATGCACCCATAGAAGTTTAAAGAAAATGCATGGAAATAGGTCGTTTGTTTAAAATCTGTCTCATGAAGACAACGATTTTTCTTGCATCAATTGACTTTAATGGTCCAGGAGTCTTAGCTGGAGCACAATTATCTTCCGACTTACCCCTTCTTCAAGATACAATCCTCGTAAGAAGAAGACATTAAATTTTTTACAATGGAACTAAAATGACACAATCCGTCAAGGTGTAAACATTATTTATATATTCTACACAAATTAGGTGTAACATCCAGTAATGTGAGATTGAATCTTCAAGACAGATAATTAAGTTTTCTATTCAATTTCAACACAGGAGCAACACTATACGTGATTGATGCGCCATTACAAACCATAATAAATGTAATAATAGCACCAAATAACGATACATTACGGTTCCTAATTGGCTTGCAATATCTTCAAGAATGCATGGCTAATAAACGGCAATGTTTACTATTTGTATTGCAATTTATTGGTTTATTATTTACAGCTGGCCCACACCTTAGTTATTACTTAGATGTGATTGGTTATTATACATTTTTTATTGTTTGTTTGTTGGTTTACCGTTTACATTTCTTCTTCCTCGATAAAGTCAACCTATTCGATCTGTGATACTTTTCATCAGTGATCACTCCAGAAGACATTTCTATATGCTTCAGATTGAGTGTATTTATAGACAGCGTAATGCATTTCTTCTAAAAACTAAGCTACCTATCTGTTTGCAACAAAAACTTTCTGTAAGGGAATGAGCATTTGTGACTGAAAAGAAAATTGCGTCGTACTGTAATATTGACAATACAGTAACCTCTTTTTTCATTTATATATCCATCAAGACATACATAGGTACATTGAGCTACTTATAATCTGCCAGGATGTGGATGCTAATGACCTAGGCATATGGAGAGAGAATGGTTTCTCACATGTATCATATCTAAACAAGCAACAATTCCTTCTCATTTTTTTTCGAGTTTGGATTTTAATCAATTAACTTCCTAAAAAGTAATAGCTTCTTGTTTTGAGTATAGCAACAGTAATAATTTAGACGCACATTTTCTCGTAGTACTGACGCCTTAGCAAACATTTGCAAAATGTTTTAATGCGGCTTTATTTTCTAAATACTTTAATGAATTGATTCACCCTATTCTTCTGCCCAGGATTATAGACAACAAGAAAATTTATGCCATAAATTTTCGTAATTTGCCATAATATTTGTCATTCCATTAAATATTGTTCAAGTTTCAACATCTACAATTAACTAATCACTCTAAACGTCTGGTCTTCACTATTACCAATGAAATCATTATTAGCATATGCTTTAAAAATCCTAATAGGTATTCTAATCAAAGCAAGAGAGTCTTCATTTGTGTATTTTTGTGTACATTTTTAAGCTTATTATCTAGTTCGAATGTTGAAGATTGATGCCCTTGAGGAGTTATTATTCTGACTCACCCCCTTAAACCGATATTCAGTGAATTAAGCCTTTTTACCTTCTCCATGTAGCCCTTATAGGAGGCATACTATAGTTTATTGTGCCCAAACATAAAACATGCTACGTCAGTTGCATACTGCATTTAAATAAGAATCCAAATTTGATTCGCTCAGGATTGATCCACCATACTTAAGAATTAATGTTTTAAGAAGCTTAAGATTTACTACCACTTATTATAAATTTAACGTTAAACATTTCGTAAAAGCTTCGAAAAATCGATTTACTGCAGATTCTATCCTATTGTATGATGAATGAATTAAACTGAATAGTTTTAAAGGATATGAACCAGGATTGAGGTATCCAAATCTTTAGCCATTACGTTAGAGGAAGTCGTTTAGTCGTCTTACTATGAACTGATTGGGGTTTGGCTGGTTTGGGGCAGCATGCTCATGTTTAAATGTGATATTGTCTTTCGATGAAACATCTACTTTTCTATCTTCTATGTTTATGAGATTACACATTGTAGAAATCAGCAGAGATATTGGCTCGTTCATTTTGACGTTGCAGAAGTTTGGAAGTTCGGAGCTTTTAGCAATCTTTCAAAAGTTTTGCAATTAAAAATCAGTAACGCAAATTTTGTGGTAGGTACTTTAAAATATTGGAAACACAAACTATACTCTCCATGTGTACATGGGTTTCAATTGATTAAAATAATATAGCATCACTTACTTTTGTTGCTGGAAAGATGTATCCCAGAATAATTAAACAAGATTTACTCCAAATAGATTTTAAACGATTATTTCTCACCTTGTAAATTAGCGCTGTTACCACAACATCACTAGCTGGCCTTTTAATAATATGTATACTACACTTTGCACATTTATCGTATTTGTAATAAAAATTATATCTAACATAAGTGGTTTGTTTGTTGCTAGAATCAGAAACCTCCGAAAACTTAAGTAAATATGGGAGAAGCCCAACTTGTATAGTTGAGTATTAAATAAGCTAGTTAGACAGCCACTGCAATAGATCTATATTGCAATACTTAGAAATTGCCTCTGCTAAATTTAGCGAAGGTTAAATAGTACAACCAGAATTCCAAGTTTTCTTTGTTGTTTGAGAAGTCTTCCATAGAAAACGACGACTGTGCCATTGTTGTTTCCACCATCCACCGAGATGTTATCCTTGCCTCGTTTCTAACGAAACCAATTGGTTTCTTGAAATTACACTTTCGTATTAAATTAATTTGCATCTAAACCGGTATATTTCTACATGTTTGCATGAGATATTTCTAGACACACCAACGGATAAAAACATGCACATCAAAATGAAGCAGTACTTCTATGCAGCGTTAAGAGGTAAAACTCACAACAAAAACTGAAGCTATTTTAGCGGATAAATCGTGAAGGCTACGTCGTGTTTATGAAAGTATTGTTTTATATTATATATATTAAGCGATCGTAAAATCTATAAAAGAAACCATACAACAAATAACGGTATATCCATTCAACTATGAAGCGACATAAAATCTACATCGGCATGTTATTATTTGTTCTTCAAATTATATGGCTAAAAAGGTTCCTATTGTGCGCGCTGGTAAAACACACGCCATGAATTAAATCCCAGCAATTTTAATGCTACAACGTAATATGTACCTACCTTTTTCGTTAGACAAATGTGTACGATGATCATGTGTGAATCGAAAAGAGCTGCTAAGGTGAGCGACAATCGTAATGTGAAACACTTAAAAGCGGATGCCTTGTGGTTGCGTTAATAGTTTTTGAAACCTCAAGTATTGAGGTTAACCTTAGCTGCAGTAGCAGCTACAAAGGTACGTACACATATTGTACAGTACATACATACATACGCCTATATTCGAAGAATCTAGGACTTCTTTCTGTGTATTACGCGCCAGTGCTTTCCCCTCACAACAGTAATATACAGTAGCGGCCAGCTACTTAAGACCGACAATAACTTTGGAAATGAAAGTAATCATACTTTGCAGCATTGTAGTATTAAATGTTTAAATTTATTTTACAAACAAATTAATGGTAGTATAACATAAAATTAATACATTTCTCTTTCGCACCTTAACGCAGAACACATTACGTATACCGCGGAGGCCCCAGAAGCCCGTTCATGTTTTTAAATCAAAGATGTCTTCGCCGAAAATTAACATTTTTTGGAACAGTCTTGTGACTTTGTTTGTGGATGGGTGATGCTTCACGCAGTTCTTTATTATTGCAGAAGACTTTCGCAATTTAGAGTTATTTAAAAATCTGGCATCACGTACCACCCGGGCCTCTAAAGCCCCTGCATTTACAAGTTCCTGCTTGTTCTAACTTGTTGGCTACTGGCGCTGGTAATTCTACGATATTGTGCAGGTCCATGCAAGTCATGAGATGTTCGACATACGTATGTTATAAATACGGCGTCTACTTGTACACACTTCAGTTTGCAGCAGATTTTGTGGGCAAAAGATTACTAATTATTATATAATGTCCGTACGAATATAAAAGACCGCTTACTCGGCGTGAATTGGAAGAAATAGCAGAACAGATAAGCGGAGATGATGAGGAATTACTTGATGAAAATACCCTGTCCACAGACGATGTGGAAGAAGAGATGTCCGAAACATCAGAGAGTTCTTCTGACAACAAAACTTCTACATCTGCAGTAACAGTTACAGGCAGTTCGTCATTACGTATTTGTAGATCTAAAGGTAATTTAGAATGGTCTTCGGAGCCAGTGCACCTACCTGGAGGAAGATCAGCGGCTAAAAATATAATCAAGTCAACTCCTGGACCTACATGTTTTGCCTAGGGAATGTGCGATTCAATTGAGTAATCATTTTTTTGGTATTTTCGTAAACCAGTATTAGATATCATTTGCAAGTGGACAAATAAATAAAGAGGGGGTTACAGTTTTGAAAAATAAATGGCAAAACCTTGAAACCGAAAACTTTCCGTAATCGCTAGATAGAAAGAATAAAATTATTTGCATTGACTGTAAAAAGAACATATGTAAAGATCACTCTGTTGTAATGTGCCTGAAATGCTACAGCAAGCAAATGAGTAGGTAACTTTGCCATACTATACTATTATAACAATGTAGTATGTACTATCTTATGAATAATTTACGGTTTCGTTTAATAATAAAAACTTTAAGTTTCATTGTTAATATACCAGGAGTTCAAATTGAAGTCGGCACTATTGCTAACTTCGTTATTATTGAAGCTACGATGCCAGTTAAATTAGCAAACTATTAGCGTTTTTTCTTCCGAATACGATGGTAAAACCTAAAAAACAATTGAACTTCGCGTTTTTGAGATATTAAAAAAAATTACATTTCTTTAAATGGAATGCCCTGTATATTTTTGCATTTTTGAATGATATTTAATTCTAAATGAAATCCATTAATACATAGGTACCCAAAAATTGACAAGTATTAATGGAAAATCATGTAGACATTGACTAGTTATCGAAAAATTAATACACTTTGCTCTTTATTATTGTCAATATTAAATACTCTTATTTGAACAACAAAAAACAAAATTCTGAATGCAAAATATTGACTGCATAACCACCCTACTCTTAAAAACTACAAGGACGTAAAGATGAAGCGAGTATTAAACTCAAAAAGTAAAAACAGATAAAAACTACAAAACAAAGATTAGATCATGTGCTCGAAAACATTCCCGTTTTCTTCTACACACTTTTGAGCACGTTTGTACACCATTCTAACAGCTATTAAGATCGTTCGTCCATCGATGTTGTTTATAATATTGCTGATGCTTTCTTGAAGATCATTTGTATTTTCATAGCGATTTTTATAAATTTCATTTTTTAAAAATCCCCAGAAATAAAAATCAAGAGGGGTAAGGTCTGGTGAACGTGGTGGCCATAATACTGGTCCTCGTGTACTTATCCAGCGATCATGAAAAAGTTGTGTTAATAAACCAGCATCAGCTTGAGAATTGTGCGGTGGTGCACTATCTTGCTGGAAAATAACTTGTGCGCGATCAGCTAAATCGAGATCATCTAAGAACTCCTCTATTGTATTTCTCTGTTCTGCGTATCGTTCACCTGTAAGAGTACTTTCTAGCATATCACATTTTTCTAAATGTGTAAATGCCATTGTTGGAGCAAATTCAAATAGCTATTTATGTAGTATATTTATGTACGTTGACTTAAGTAACACTCGTAATATTGACAGATACTATGTATCTTTTGTTTTAGTTCTAGTTATCTGTGATAAAACTATTAGAAATAAATTGACTCTGTCTACGCCTACAATAAAGGTACAATTAAAGCAAAAGATAAATGGCGTTTTTATTATTACTTATTAGCAAGCGATTAACAACTAAAATATGATTACCATCAAACTAGTGACGATTTTTTGTTCGCATGAGATGACAAATTATAATAAAACGTTTCTTTCAGTTGTCAATAGTCGACCATATATTGGCTTGTAGTTAATTTATTTGTTAATTTTTGGGTATCTATGTATTAATAGATTTTGTTTAAAATTAAATTATCTTTTAAAATATCCGAAAATATACAGGGTATTCCATTTAAAAAAATGTAATTTTTTTAAATATCTCGACAGCCTGAAGTTCAATTGTTTTTTAAATGTTATCATCGTAAACGCAAGAAAAAACGCTACTAGTTTGGTAATTTAACCAACATCGTATCTTTAGTAGTAACAAAGTTAGCAATAGTGCCGACTTCAATTTGAACACGCTGTATATCGCGTGTCCGTAAATGTTTGAAGCTGACGTGTAAAAATGTATGCAATATCTGTGCTTAAAGTTTACCACACTGAGAATGTCAGTTGGATTATTCCTCTCTGGCCATAGCCGCACGGCTGTATTTTCGTTGGGTTTTAGTATAGTTTATAGAACAACTTCAAAATATTTTCGAAAGTATGAAACAAAGGGTTAATTTATGTCTGTAGCAACAAGGTCACCATTTCTTGTAATTGCAATATTAACTAATAAAGAATGTTTGTATTTTTGTCATTGCAATGGTTTAATAACTATAATTTTTTATAATTAACTAATTTCAACTACCAATAAGGAAGCATGTTGTATTTGATTTTAAAAAACAATTTTAATAATTATGCTGCAAGTAGCTACCACTTGGGACGCTAATGCTAATTCTTGCGATCGAAATCAAATGTAGTGTTACAAACTTAACCAAAATGTGACAGTAGCTGTCAGCTTCAAACATTTACGGACACGGTTTATACTGATCCAGTAATCCTCCATTCGATTCAATTCGATTCAATCAGTGACAAATGCTAAAAATAGACACAATTATGAAACTAACAACGGGCTTCTTAGGCCCGACCGGTACTTGGCAGGTTACAAAAGAATTGGTATATTGAGGGTTAAGACCAGTTCTAATTTTTATAATATTTTTAATAAAAATAAGTTCATTAGAATATTTTAATTTTTTTTTAATCAATAACGGGTTGCTCTTCGATTTTGACGAATGACGTCTTCGGCATCACCGTGGTAACGATTCTATTAATCTACGACAACGTTCGGCAGGTATGGAGCGCCAACCTTCTTCAATAACCTACTTCAACAATGGTTCAATAGAGTCACTCCAAATTTGTGGGTTTTTTTCTTTTAATGTGCTTATCAACATCAATCCATATTATCTCAATTGGATTGAGGTCTGGTGATTGCGATGACCATGACAAAATATTGACAGAGCGGTTATTTAAAAATTGTTTTACTCTGCGTGCCGTGTACTTTGGGTCATTATCAGCTTGTAACATCCAAGGGAGGGAACCAACGAACTACGTGAAATAATGAATATGGCAATTAAAAACAAGAAGGTACCAACGGACTGGAAAACTGGAATCCTACCAATATATAAGAGCGGGTACAATAGAGAATGTAGAAATTACAGAGGTATAACCCTCTCCAGCATCCCCAGAAAACTATTAGCAAGGGTGATTGAGGGCAGATTGAGGAAGAAGCTGGATAATACGGTAGATGATACATAGTGTGGTTTTAGAAAAGAGAGAAGCACACAAGATCAAATCTTTACAATCAAGTAACTGAGAAAATAATCAATAAAAATAGAGAAATACATATGTATATGTTTCATCGACTTAGAAAAGGCTGACGATAGAGTAAGGAGGGAAGATATATGGAAAACTTAAACAAAGAGAGGTGTAGATATCGAAACGGTCGAGGTGATAAAAGAAATATATAAGAATATCTCAAATGTGGTCAGAATAAACAACGAACACTGAAAATTTGCAACAGAAATAGGGGTCAGGCAGGGATGTAGTTTGAGCCCCTTGCTATTTACAGGACTTATGGATGAAGCAATAAAAGAAGCAAAAAGTAAGATGAAGAAATTAAAAATTGGACAGAATAGTGCAAGATAGAAGAGGTGAAAATATCGGAACTGATGTTAGCTGATGATATGGTACTTTTGGCGGAATCAAAAGGGGCCCATCAGTATAACCTAGAGATATTGAACGATGCACTACACAAAATAAATATGAAAATTAATATAAAGAAAACAAAAAGCATGATCATAGCAAGAAAAAGAAGACACGAGATACATCTGAATGGAGAAAATATAGAACAAGTAGAGGGATACAAATATTTGGGAACGTTTATCGAAGAGAACGGGAAACTGGACAAAGAATTGAGTGAAAGAGTGAAAAAAGTAGAAAAAATGTTTAATTCGCTGAAGATATCATTCCTGAGAAAACGGGAAATAGGAAAACAAATAAAAACCGAAGTGATCAAGAAAATTGTAAGACTGGTAATGTTGTATAGTAGCGAATCTTGGACTTTAACAAATAAGTACAAATCTAGAATAAATGCCGTAGATATGAGATCTCTGAGAAAGATACAGAGCAAAAATAGGAGAGACAGAATAAGAAATGATGTGTTTAGAGAAAAATTTAAAATTGAGCCGGTGCTAGAAAAGATAGGGGAAAATCAACTAAGATGGATGGGCCGACGAAAGACGACAGAATGACAAAAAGAATTATGGAAACGAAAGTACAAGGAAGAAATCCGGGAGGAAGGCTGAGAAAACATGGGGAGGAGGAAGTAAGAGAGGAAGCAGAGAAGAGGGGCATCGCATGGAAGGCCATAAGAAAACTTGCGAAAGATAGATCTAAATGGAGAGAAATATGTAGAAATAAAGAATAACTCAAACCGATTAAGAAGAAGAAGAAGAACATCCAATCAATGGGCAGATGATCATAATAGGATCCCGTTTAGTATGCTCATGTAAACATATTGATCCATGATGCCGTTAATGCGATGAATGGGACCAACGCCTTCTACAGTCATGCCACCCCAAACATTCACAGAACCTCCTCCGCCATTCACGGTTGATTTTATGCATTTGCTGGAGTATTCTTCATGGTTAGTTCGTCGAACATACGATTTACCATCAGAGCCAAGTCTGTTAAACTTAGTCTCATCTGTGAAAATTCCTTCGCTCCATTTCTTTAAAGTCCAATGGCGATAGTCCTTTGCAAATTTTAAACACTTCTTCCGATTACGTTCTGATATCAGAAATTCATTCAGTCTTCTTCGGACCGTCGGACACTAATTTTGCCGCCGATATCTGGACCAGTTTCAGTTAAAACCTGGCTAGCTGTTTTGTGACGGTCAGCTTCCGAAATACAATGCAAAATTCTGTCTTCTTGCACAGTGGTTTTTCTAATTCTGCGTTTTCTGCGTACATTATCGGTTGAATTTGTTTTATTTATGAATTGCACTGATTGTATGCATGCAGTTTTTGAAATATTTAATCGTTGTGCAATAACCGAAAACGAGTATCCCCCTCCTCTCTTAAGAATTTAATTTGCACCCTCTGCTGGGGAGTGACGCTATTTCCTCGGCTCATTTCATAGACTGATTTGAATATTTTGTATATTTAGACATGTTTAGGAAGTAGAGATACTAACATGTGCGTGTTTTATTGTTTATTGTATTAAATTGGTATCGGTCTTTAGGTTGGTCTTTAGTTGCTGTTATGCAGTTCGAACGAAAAGAAATTAATCTTTAACTTATTACTTAAGTAGCTGGCCGCCACTGTATATGTATGTTACATCTTTATCTACGTCTA
Organism: Popillia japonica; assembly: GCA_004785975.1. Lineage (NCBI taxonomy): Eukaryota > Metazoa > Arthropoda > Insecta > Coleoptera > Scarabaeidae > Popillia > Popillia japonica. Next base: position 19,803 of record ML218463.1, read on the forward strand.
ACTCAGGTAGAGTGCATAATGAATATGTAGATTAGTATTACGTGAATATATTATTGAATGCTAATTTAATTATAGGTGTGCAAAAGCGTAATAATATTTTCTACAACCATGTCAAACATCCCTACTTTTAAATGTAATTGCCTTTTGACAGACGATTTTCAAATGTGATTCTGATATTACTGCGAACAGCACTACGACCTAGAACAGATAGCGAAGCTTATCAGATGACTGGCAAACGAGGTTATATACACTTAGGTGATTTCTCGGAAAATCGCGCCATATTTTCCGAACTTACGATAATCACTCTACTATTCATGAGTTGTTAGAAAAACAAATATATATCGCAGTTCAGAGAAATAATGATATCAGTTGTCGGTGTGTTTATATAGACACTTTTTTTTTTCTTATTACAGTTCTCATTTAAAATGCGAAGTTATGTAAGAGAAATCCTAGCAATTTTATTCCATTGTCTTGAGGGGATTTATTCTGTCTTAATTGACTCGGTTAGTATTGTTATACTGACGTCATCATAGCTACTTGCGTTATGATATTAAACAGTCTAATAACAATTTACAGTTTTAATACATCCTATGAGTGACGCTAAAATGTATTAGTTTCCGCTTCTGCTTATACACTTTAATATTGTTGTTAATAACAATTTTTTACACATACACATACACATGCTTTGAAGCGCTGATGTTATAAATAGAACAAATCATACTTAATGACTCTTATAAAATAGATCATGATGTGATTGTATTCTTCCTAACCGTTGAACAATTAGTGTACGGATGCTATTTGCATTTCCGTTCTGAAAACCGGCCTAGTTGGCAATACAGTTTTGGTAAAATACATAAATATAATTGAGTTGTATCCGATTTGGAGTTCCACACCACCAACTCCTGAATAAAGAGCGTGAAAGGAAATAAGGCACCACACAATCTAGCCAGACAAGATTCATCATTTGTTGGGGCTAGCCAAATCCTTAGCCCCCAGAAAATCACAAATCAGAAAGTCTATCATTGAATGGATACCCAACAAGTCCAGAAAATGGTGGCGTAGATCACCAGGATAAAGACAGGGAAAAGATTACCTAATAGAGACTGGAATAGAGACTTTAATTCACTAGAGACCTGTTGGATAAAGACAGGAGGACTGTCAAAATGATGTTAGGTGGTCAGGTATATGCCTAACATGGGCCTAGCTGAAGAATATATTTACAGATTCTGCATTGAGACGAAGAAACCTCACCGAACAGCTACGTGAAGGAGTCACTCTCAAAGACAATAAGCTTTTATCTTCCTCATTAACCCAAACTGTACACTCGTTTTCCTTTGCCTGACAGGCTTTGCTTTCGTCCGAAACAGTGCAAAACTCCATATCTTGCTTGACCAATCAAAGTGTACCCTTGCAAATTATGTGTGAGCTGTCCGATTGAGATTGGTTTTGTAGCCTTTATTATTTTTCTGGCAGGTTGATGCAGTTGAATTCCAAGAATTGCGATTTCTCAAAGAGGTGTAGATAATATGAATTAGTATTTTTTCTCTCAAATGGACGTATGTACGTAAGGCCATTAGACACGTGGGGTCTTCGGTAGGTTCTTAACACAGCAGACGTGTGCAGTAAAACATTGGATTCGTGTTGGCTCTGCTCTTGCAATAATGCAACAGCTTTAGATAATATTCTTAAATCTCGATCAGAAAGTATTGGTAAATACGTATATAACGACCAACTGATAAAGTCATAAGATAGACGATAACCTGAGTAGTTTCTGTTGCTGCGTCCTCAGATCTCGAAATTTAGTGAATTTTGGCTAAAGCAAAATAGCCTTCTCAAGCTTCTAAACTCGTATTTTTTACAAACATTTTATGAAAATGGGTAAGGGCACCCTTGGGCCACCACTCCTATCGTCGGTGGGTGTTGGTGGCCAAAACCAGATCCAAACCAGGTAAGCTATTGCCACAGCTAGGTCTAAACCAGGCAAACTGTTGCCAACACACCCGTAATTAGCACCAGTCTAATACATATCACAACAAAGTATGCGCAATGACTTCCATTATGTGGTTGGAGGTGGGTGATGCATCTATTACCATCGATAGATCTAGCCGACTACACCATTATCAACGAAGATGAACAAGAACGAGCTAACCATTTTCATCTTGTAGTTTTTCGCAACAGTAAGACAATATATGATTTTTTAGCAAGTTGATGATTCATGTCTATTCTTTGCCCTATAACTACTCAAGTGAGTCTGATGGTAGCATGAAAATTTTTGTTAAATCTGAAATCGCTGGCTCCGTATTTAGTCTAAGATCTGATTTATCTAAGCTCAGAAAGACTTAGCAATATAATATTCAGGAGCAGAGTTAAGGCATACAAAATATGGGGTTAGTTTATTTTTCTCTGCCCAGCGAGATGCTGCTTTTCGAATCTACGTTTGGATTTATCGGTCAGATAGACCAAAGCCAAGAGAATGTTCCGTTGATTAGACACCAAACCGCTGATCTTCTTCAGGTACGTACAACCTAGTTGGCAGAATTAAGATCAAGAAGCGCAGTTACTAAAGGAATCTATCGTTCATTAGAGATAAAAAGTTGTTGGTTAAACAATTTTAGTTCATTGTTCTACTTTCAGCCAAATTCGGATTAGGGGTTCCTCACTTAATAGGTCCTCCCATTATTCTAAGTTAATGTAGGTACAGTAGAAGAGAGAAATTCGAAACACGTGTCTGTGTATCAGCATTCAACACTTTCTTTATCTGAACTCCTTAAATATGTGTAATAAATAACCAATTTTTCGTAATTGCACTAAATTCCTATTGACATAATTTCGTTCTATTTTAGTAAATTCACAATGTATACATACAGTAGCACGGGCAGCTAGACACAACATAATATACCTAAAACAAAGCATTCTGTGATTATTGGCACGTTTTTTACTTTCACCAATCACTACTATATAAATATATAGCCTATGTATGTATATAATACGTGTTCTTATGTGCATATACCCCGAAAAAGTAAAACAGCGGACTAGTTGGGAAAATCCCAGACAGCACGTACATACATAATACATACATATGTCTTTATGTATGTACGTTTTGACATTCGACGTGTATCGTTGAACTAACAGAAAATTAAGAAAAAAAGTACCACGCTTAGTTTATGTGAGATTACTTGCACTTTCTGTTAGAATTAGATCACTATCCCTGATATTCTACGAATAATTTAATCACAATATATTATCGGCACTTATTCATTGGATAAATAATTACGTGAACCATAAGAATCTCGGAGAAGCTACTTTTACTTAAAAAATGTCAATAAACCGCATACATGAATAATGTAGGTAAATAGACGTGATTGATAAAAATGAAATAACTATTGGCGAGTATAAGGAATGTTGTTGAACTTTCCAATGAAATAATTAGTTTAAGTGTTTAACTAATATGATTATAAGATTAGGTATACGAAAGATACATTGGAATGAAAGCTGTTGAATCTGTAATACCTGTGATGATAGAAAATGTTGCATATTTGTTTGGGTGATATGTAATTGTTACTTATTCATATTGAACACGGTCTCCAACATACTTTATCATATTGCCATAAATTATGCCCATACAAAAAGCAACACAAACGAAAGAAAACACAAAGCAAAGAGCTATAGCTATGAGGATAGATCCATACTCGTGACACTTCAAAGGGGTTCCTTTAAAAGTCATAAAAATTAAAGTTTTTCCCAAAAGACAATGAGATTTAAATGTAAATAACGTTGATGGGAAGGAAACATATTTCCCAAAGAAAAAGCATTATAGAGCCAAATCTGGCGCAGAAGTAACTTTACTGTTGATATCTGTGACGAATGATGAGAACAATTAGGCTTATAGTTAAGCAAAGAAATCTACCAGGAAGACTATATTGTCTTTGTTAGTACAGCATTGCGAACTAATTCTAATTCTTATCTGTTAAAGCTTATGACGCAGGAGAAAACAATGTAATTAAGTAACGTGATTACAAAAATCCAAAATTCCAATTTCCAAAATTCTGGAAAAGTCTGGATTTTAAGATTTATTTATTCTGAGGGAACATGTTGTCAAACTATTGAACCCAAATGTTGCTTTAGGATCTGGAAAATCAGAGAAATGTTTTGTCTTCTTTTTAACCAATACAGAGTCATTTATAATTTCATAGTAAGACTACGTTGGTAGATTATATTGGTACTAATATTGTGTATTGCATTGTTGGTTATTCTGAAAAAGTTACGGAGGGTACAGCATGTTCTACATGTTGAAAATCAAAAGATATAAAGAAACGAAACATTTGTACCAATATCCGAGTATTACCAGACAACTGGTACACATCGTTATATTCCTATAGGTTCTCATAACTATCTTGACCAACAGATGTTAAATCTCAATACTTTGGTTTAAAGATATCCCACTGCTCTGTTGATTGGGAGGACTCTATTAGCAGAATGTTGCCAAGAAGAAGAATCTTCCGGATGGTTTAACGTTTTGAAATATAATATTGGGTCGTCAAGGGTGAAACTAACAGTTTACAATGACTCACGAAACAAAAGCTGTAAAAGCTTGTTTGATGTTGCTGTCTTATCACAAATCTAATCCATTTTTAGATCGAATAATCACTTGTGATAAGATATAGATTTACGTTCAGTGCAGTGGTTAGACAAGAATAAATCAGCAAAAAGTACCTCAGACCGTAGGATGCATCAAAGAAGATGATGGTAGGTGTTTGGCAAAAATATATTACAACCAATCACGATAAAACTTGAACAAAATAGCCGATATTGGTCAACAGATCAACTTCACAACAACTGACCGTGGCAAAACTAAGAAAATTGGAGCTGGAACTCCTTCATCATCCTTCATATTTACCGGAACTAACTCACACTGACTAGCACTTCTTTTGCACAACTTCTTGATGAAAAAAAAATAATTCCGATAATGCGGTAAAGCCACCTTTTCAAAAATTCATATACTCTAGTCCGCCAGGCCTTTGTATCAACCTTTCCCTTAAATGCCAAAAGTGTGAGGAGAGTATGGGCGCGTACATACCTCCATGAATAAAATAATTTCTTATATTTATAAGTGATCAGCAAAAAACGCTAAAATTACAATACAGCTTCGAAGAAGGTGACGTTCTAAAAAGTAAGGGGTAGTAATTGCAATCAAAAATCAAATTATATAGAAAGACAACAAACAAGAGTAGTTTTCATTTCATTGGTTTCAAAAATTCTTTACAAAAATATTATGTATGTCAAAAGGACAATAGCTTTTAGTGGACGATTCTCTCTATTTATGCTTCAATATACTTTATTTCAAACTACACCGATATCTGCATTTGGTGTTCCGTCAAGTAACGGCAACATATTCTTCAGAATAAATCTTTGAAAAAGTAAGTGGTACAAGTGGTAAAGAAACTAAAGACAATCAATTCAAGGCTTGGGTAGAACTAGTCCTTTTGAACGATTCTCGTGTATTAGAGTAGTTTAGAGCTATGGCTGGCAAATTAAGTAAAAAACGTCAGCATCAGCGAATGTGTATTTGCTGATGATATAGTAATTATGGCAACCAGTGAGAGAAATCTGCAATACAATGTAGACATATGGGTTAACGAACTGGAAGACAAAGGAATGATTATCAATACCAGCAAGAGAAAAACTATAGTAATAACAAATGATATAGAAAGAAAAGTAAGAATACAAATAAGATACAATACAGTCGAACAAGTGGGAAATATTAAGTACCTAAGAACACATAAAGACAGCACAGGAAAACAAGATTAAGAAATCAATAGCCGAATAACAAAACCAATAAAAATATTCTATTGTATTAAGAATGGTTTCATTAATAAGAAAGAGATAAGTATTAAATCTAGAGACTGACGGTCTACAAGACAATATTTTTGTCAACTCTGTTATACGGCTGCGAGATATGGGTGCTAACTGAGAAGTTGCACAAGAAATTACAAGTGGTAGAAATGAAATACCTGAGAAGGGTGGCTAATGTAACAATAATGGGTAAGATAAGAAACGACATCATAAGAGACAGATTGAATATTGGAAGTGCTAGAAACTATGTTGAGCAAACACAAATGCGATGGTGGGGATATTTGAACGATTGGACGAAGGAAGGTAACTCAGGAAAGTGTGGTACGCGAAGAAAATGGGAAAAAAAGAATCTTGAAGAATAAAGGTTTACCATGGAAGCAGGCCGAGATATTAGCAAAGGACAGCAAGAACTGGAGAACTTAGTTAGAGAGAATTGAAACACAAATCTTTAGACTATCCTCGACACTTCACAGTAATACCTAGATTTCATTGGTAGAATTAGTAGTAGAGTATCATGGGCAAGTACTAACTATCACTATAACTCTACCAATGTAAACAGAAATGGTACAGTAGAGTCTCTACCAAAATAGGTAGAGACGCATTATCTCGACTAAAAAGTATGCTAGTTACTCTACTACTAATTCTACCAATGAAAACTAGGCATAAAAGAGGAATTGATCATATATATATATTGAAGCTATGGATGCTGCAAACCCACTTAACTACTGTAGTAAAACCGTTTTTTAGATACGATTGTAAAGGCGATATCATCAGTTCCTGCAGTAAATAAACATCGTACACATTAGCATTCATTTTATCTAAATAAATAACAAGAGAACTGCTTCTACAGTTGGTGGCCGCGTCACCAACCACTACCACAAAAATGATATCAATCATAATTATCAGAATTATTTTGCAACAGGACACACACTAATCCCCTGTAAATAATGCCGGCAACATTATTATTACATTGCGTTGTCGTAACTTCTATGTGTACAAGTAAACACGTACTCATTGCATGCATTCTGTAAGTGCATCATCTATGATTATGTAGGAATGCCGCGAAAATGTAACTATTACGAATCCTGTAAATAATCTTGCTACAGTTACATACTTCACAAGTTAATCATTGAGCCATTCATAAAAGAGAGCGATACTACGACGACACAACGTTGGAAGATGATAAGGTGTTGAAAAATCGAATTCGAATGGATCGATTCTTATTTTACCGCAGTTTTGACCAAATACGGTATCTGAGGTTAGGACGGCGTCTGCACTTTATAACTCATGAACGAAAAATTTCTGTCGTCCGCGATGTTGTCTCGATCTACATATGTATGAATCATAACACAACCACCATTCACTATTAGTGAGACTTAAGACGCACGTATCGTCAACTATTTCGACATAGTTTTTAGTGGTCTGACGTGCGATATACTTGTATTGGGTTATAAACTTCCTACCTTATCTACGTAGTATTGTTTTAAGTATTCTTAAATATGCATCCACTAGAGGCAGCGTTTCCTTAATAGCAGTAAAAGGTTAAGAGCTGAACTAATTATGTTTTAAAAGATGTTAGTATCAACTCTTCTATTGGGAAAATATACAAATTTGCTTTCTCCTGTTATATAAGCGATGTGTTAGAATAGAATATACCGCCTTAATTTAATAATACTTTCTATAATTACGACAGTTGGCGAGAGGTTGAATAAAAAGGTGACAATAATTTATATGTACTTTTACTGGACAATTAACATTGCAAGAACTACTAAACACAGAAAAGAAGTGCATCAATCTCATTCATATGACTTTTATTAGGTGAAGTAACTAAAGTCGTATCCGAAATCAAAGACACAACCATTTTTTTGGGTGAAACTGCAGACCAGCTAGCGAAGGAAGGTTCCCAAATGGTATGTACTGGACCGGACCTAGGTCTAGGTATTATAAAAAGTGCAGTGCGTGGTGCAATCAATGAGTGGATTGTGAAACAACATCAATTAAACTGGAACCACGTACCTGGACAAAGACACAGCAAGCGGATGATGGAACGACCGTTAAAACGACTAACTGCTGACCTACTTGCACTAAACAGGATCCAGCTTAAGGCAGTAACATGTCTATTAACAGGACACGGCTGTCTAAGAGGTCATCTACATAAGATGGGGATTTGCAAAGATGAACCCTTATGCAGACTCTGCAATGAGGAGGACGAAACAGCCTCCCATATTCTCTTAGAATGCGCAGCACTAAGCCAACGAAAGTTTGCTATGCAAAGCGCATTGAAATCACCGTTGGAGAACGATTTACCATACAGGCTCCTAAACCTAATCAAAGGAACTAACCTGTTTGAGTAAAACAAAATCAAGGGAGGAATAATACAATAGGGCTTGCAGGCCGCAGTGTTAGGGATGTCAAAAGACCATCCTACCTTGATCAAAATCAATCAATCAATCAATTGCATGAATACAAAAATATAATTCTGTTGTTTAAAAAGTTAAAATTTGAGAACAGAAAAATACTATCTGGTCAGAGTATACAGACATATACCTCTGCTGTGGCAAGCAGATACGGTCAGAGCTTCTGGTCAGCAAAGTAATCTGATTTTGTGCGCCAAGTAGAGACAATTTAATCAAAAGTTTTTAGATTTGTAGCAATAAAGTCTTAACGCCAAAGTTCTACACGTATTTTTTTTAAGTATATGGTCAAAACATTGAAGCCTCAATTATGAAATTACCGAACGGGCATACAGAAATTCGTTGGGTGTAGATTTTCATGACCGTTATTCGCTGTGTTGAAGTCTTTCAAGTGTTGTAGTAGAAAAAAGTTTCTACTTGACGAAACCTAAAGAACCTAACCTAACCTAATGTTCATTTAAAACGGTATCAGGCGGTCGAGAAAGATTGTCTGAAAAACTAATTCCCTAGTCAATAAGTGTGTACTTATTTCCATTTATGCTTATGAATTAGTGAACATATGTCAATTTTCTTGTGTATTTATTCATTGGCGTCCGTTTACATTATTACTTCTTAATTGTATCTTTTACCTAATTTTCATCAAAAAGTCTTTTTAAGGGCTACTTAATCTCATATTTAGCGATTACCATATGTTAACATTACTCCGATTTTCTAAAATATGTTGCAAATAAAGTTTTTACGTTATAATGCCTCTTAGTTTTGACCAAGAGAAGTTTCTTTTGGAAGCATATTTCCGAAGTGCAGAACGTGATCCAAATGGTCAATGGAAATATTCAACACGGTCATGTATTGACGATTGATTTACTGCCAATAAATTAAAATTAAATGAAGATAAAATACAAACCATCATGCTCGAGACAAGATCAGAGCGGAAAAATTGCGTAAAAATGTTGGGTGTGCACATCAACTCCAACTTAAGTTGGACCACTCACATTAATTACTTGTTTAATAGATTAAATAAAACCGTTTGCCAAATACGCGGAACAGTAAATTTAACAGACGTAGACACTGCCAAACTAATATACTACTCCGACTTTTACTCGCTGGTGAATAATAGTATTTTAGTATGGGGTAGTACGGAATATAGTGAGAGGATTTTTAAAACACAAAAAAATGTGTGAGAGCTATAGCAAAAGTTACTAGCAGAGAACACTGCAAACCTTATTTTAAATATTTAAAACTATTAACTATTCCATCACTTTACATTTATAACTGTCTAGTTTTTGCAAAAAATAGAAAATTTTAAAATTCAGTCAGATATACATAATTATTCAACAAGAACTAATTCATCCCTGACTATTCCTTACCACAGATTATCTTTAACTCAACAGTCTGTTAAATACCAGGCAATAATTTTTTTTAATAATTTGCAAAATGAAATTAAAATATTACCATTAAGGCAATTTAAAAAAGAAATAAGACAAATATTAATTAACAAGGCTTTTTATAGAATAGAAGAATTTTTCTTGTTGTTGTAAATTATAATTAATACTGTTTTTAGTTATATTATGTAGATATTGTATTTTATCTTTTGATCAAGGTGTATTTCCTGATAGACTGAAGGTGTCGACAGTCTGTCCGCTTTATAAAAGAGACTCTCGCTTTGATGTTTCCAACTATCGTCCAATTTCTTTAACATCAGGTTTTTCAAAAATATTTGAGTATGCCATGCTTTCTAGATTACAGGTACATTTGGAGCACAATAGTGTTCTTACTTCTAGACAACATGGTTTCAGAAGTAATTATTCCACTATAACAGCCATTCACTCTTTTATTGGCGACGTCGTACAAGCTTTGGATAGAGGAAACTGCGTGGCTGGTATTTTTTGCGACTTGACACGCGCGTTTGATTGTGTGAATCATGAATTATTAATAAATAAGCTAGAGGATTGTGGTGTGAGAGGCGTTGTGGCGGCGTGGTTTCGGTCTTACCTCTCGGGCCGTGCTCAATTTGTTAAGATTAGATTTAAAGCAGTCAACGGATGCGTCGAAAATTTTACATCTTCCTTACTACCAGTGACACTGGGCGTTCCGCAGGGATCAATTCTTGGCCCCATTCTGTTTTTGCTGTTCATAAACGACATTGTATCCTTCATTAATACTTCCCTTTTTTTGTATGCAGATGATACATCTGCTTTGGTATCTTCTCCAGATTTTTCTAAGCTGGAACACGACATTGAGACGGTGCTTGCTGACCTTAGTGGGTGGTTTTGTGCCAACGGATTAAGTTTAAATGCTAGTAAGACATGTTCTGTTGTTTTTCACACGTTCCAAGCTAGGGCACCTAATCTGAACATAGCCTTGGGTGCCTCGGCTCTGCAACAACGACCCTCGGTTAGATTTCTTGGACTTCTGTTGGATGAAAACTTTAATTGGAAGGAGCATTGCAGTAACTTAAGCAGGAAATTACACAGTTCGTGTTACTTAATCAGAAATTTAAGGAACATACTAAGCATTAATTACCTTATGGCATTCTACTATGCAGAGGTTCATTCTCACCTTCTATATGGTGTCAGATTTTGGGGTAATTCAGTGTGTGCGAAGGATGTATTTTTGACACAGAAGCGAATTATAAGATGTATCGCGAACATAGGTACTGCAGAATCGTGTCGTCCTATCTTTAGGCAGCTTTGCATCCTGCCCTTAGCTGGTATTTACATAATGGATACACTATGTTATATCTTCAATAACAAAAATACGTACATTAGAAATTGCGACAACCACAGCTATAATACACGGGGTAAGGATGATTATGTGTTCACTAAGAATAGATTAAATATAACAAATAGTACTACGGATGCAGTAGGTGTCAGGTTGTTTAACAGGCTCCCAAAATACTTGAAATCAGAATGTAATTTTAGAGTATTTAAAAGCAAAATAAAAGCGCTACTTATTGACAATAGTATTTACTCAGTGGACGAATTCATGTTAGTGTTGGGGAGATAGTAAACTGCGATATTTTATACATATACTTTAATTACTGATTTTATTTGTGTATCTATTTTTTATATTGTTTATTGTCTGTATTATGTATGTATATGACGTATTGTATCCTAATGGTATATACAGTGAAATAAATCTATCTATCTATCTATCTATCTATCTATCTATCTATCTATCTATTTTCCTTTTGTGTTGACTTTTCTAATGATGTGGTTATCAATTTGGAAATAAAAGTTATTATTATCTAACCATTGAATTTCCCGATATCGACCTGGATTATGAATCGCTATCACATGTTTTGAGCAGAGTAACGTTTTAGAAATACGGGCAGGGAATAGCTCTGGTAGTAGGACAGTTCTTAATGAGGAAGTAGTTGAAGGTGTTCGAGCTCATCTTGATCAGAGTCGGCGAAAGCTATTAAGGCAACTGACTCGATAAAACTACATGATTATTTTGTCTAGTTTTTCCACTAAATATAAATATGTTGAAACTAATTAAACACATTGATTATTAGGCTTATCTTATGGTTCGTGTCACAAAGTAGTGAAAACTAAATTACATTATCACCCATATAAAATATCGGTTGTGCCAGTACCTACTATATGCATGGGATTATAATAAGCGTATAGATTATTCCTAATGGTTCAATGCAAGTTTAAGGAATGACGAACTGCTAAAGTTATCCTTTTTTCTAGTGAAGCATGGTTTCATTAATTTATCGCGACATGTAAACTTACTAAATTATAGACCTACCACCAGACACAGGTAAACCCTCTGAAAATTGATGTTTGGGTTGCTATTTCACGAAGGAGAATTATCGAACCAATATTTTTTGAAGAAACAATTACAACTGCAAATTATCGTGAAAATCTAAATACGTTTATACAACAATTGCACAATGATGAGATAACGACAGGTTTCTTTCAACACGATAATGCTACTCCCTGCAGTGTGGGGAGACAGACTATTCGTTATCTAGAACAATTTTATGACAATCGGCTTATTAGCACTAACAGATGGCGGCCAAGATCTCCACATCTTACCCGATTACATTTCCTTTCTGTTTGGTTATTTGAATAAAATATTTAGCAATCAGTTGCACACATTAGACGAACCGGAGGAGACTGTGAGAATAGCAACAGGTGAAATTGGACCAGAAATGTTGCAGAATGATTTCGAAGATATGAAGAGAAGAATCGACACATGTTTACTTCATAATAATAGTGGCCATATTGATCATAATTTGTAAATAAAATTTATTTCATTGTTAACCTTACTGTTACTATCTATTATATTCAAGAAATAATCATAAAATATATCTTTACGTTTGGTTTCTAAATTAAATATTTTTTCTCTATATTTTTTTTCAAATTTTATCCTGATTAATTCAGATATTGACATGTAATACATCTGCTTGTTTATGCAATTCCGTGTATCGTAAGAGACTGTTAAGTTGCCTACCCATATATTACATTTAAACGAATTGCTACGCCAATGAAAACAATTTCAGGTGACCGCAATTTGCCATGTTCGGCTTTTGTCATGGTAGCGGCACAGACAATCATTCTCGATCGCCCGATAAGTGTGAAGTTTTTTACGTGATAACACCAGAAAGACGTCAACACAATTCAGAAATTCATCCGGTTTAATTTACACAAACCAACCCAGCTTCAATAAAATAAAATAATAACTAAATTTGGTTCTTTATTTCTTCTATTCTTCTGCATATCTTAAAAAATCTCATATTTTCTTAATGTCGATGAAATTAACCTCTTCAGGATTTAAAATTCTACTTCTTTCGGCTGCTGATCCTATGCGTCCATATATTGTTCCCACTAAGGCGTGGTCGATCAGTTCTATTATGCGAAACAATTGCTCATAAATCCTTTGAGAAAATGCTGAAGAAATTGAAACGATAGGTATACGTTTCTGGCAATGTGACGTACTTACTTTTGAATTACAGTGGTTGACACTGGCTCACTGGTGATGGAGTTGGCATAGCTTTGCCCCCGCCAAAATGAAAACGTTATAACTCAGTTAATATGAAAGCACAATCTTTTTTACGACATTAAAATTCGATGCTGGGAGGAGGGGGGGGGGGGGGGTTAGGAGAGAGATTTGGGGGCTGGGATCATGCACTCTGACACTACGACCAGTAAGACATCAATTGGTTATTATTACATTGTTGTAGCTTCTTCATGCCCTAAATACTTTCAATTGCAATCTTCCAAAGAGTTATTTAGGAATATAGTTGCAAAAGTCATATTTGTTTCTATGCAATAATACTTAACTTGCAAAGTATATCCCTAACAAAGCTTAAGAAATTTTTGTGAGGTATTCAAAGTTCTTAATTAGGTAAACATTGAAATCACAATATGGTCGTTTAGCAAATCTGACGTAATACAACAGGAGATTATTTATCCAACTATGTATAAACTACTATTATAATTTTTATTACGACAAATTTCAATGTAAATTATCAACCTTCAAATTGCCTATGTATGTATACTTCTCACAGTCTTAAATAAAGTTTTATGAAATTCGAACATAACCATAGTATGTTGTACATACTAGTGGGACGTGCAATAATCAGTTTTACGTCAAGAAAATATTATGTGCTTTATAATAGTCACAAGATTCGTAGTATAAAAGTTATTAAGGAGGAAGTGACTAAATACCACATTATCAGCGCATGTTTATAGAATACAACTGTGTCTTAACGAAAATTACGCTTAGTACACTCAACATTACTCGAACAATATGTTTAGCTGCAGCTTCGTGCATCCAACCGACATATTAAAATATGCATGACAAAATGCATGCAACGTTGCTTAGTCTAAAATTTCCTTATAGACGAATAGAATATAACAAGTTGAAAAATGTATTTTTCTGTGTGTGTGTCTGTATTTAATGTTTGTTTATAAATCCAGATTTGACTTTTTGTTATACGAATTATTCACGTTATAATATTAGAATATCATTTGTTTTGGCAGAGTTTCAATCGTTGCGCAAGGTCTTTTGTTAAACTCTTTCTCTTTTACGAAATTCGTACAATCAACACAAGAACCGAAAGCACGAGGATAGAAAAGAATGGTAGGTTGAATGAAACGTTTACGTGTGTTTATCGAAATATCATCAAGAAGAAGATATTACTTAAGAAGCATGGGCGCATCTGTGTTATGAATAACAATGGAACGATAGCTGAAATTCCTTCAGTGGAGTTTTAAAACAAAATATGCCTATACCTTCTATGTATATGTTGAGGAATTATACCGCAAAGCCATATATAAATAGCCTACAAAGAAATTGTTAATTGTTGTTGTAGATAATTTGCTTAGTTTGCGTACAATATATTATACTTCTATTAAGGTATTAATCATTAGAACATATTTTTGTATTATTTTTGGATTTGCTTAATAAACATAGTAATATAAGAATAGTAAAAATTCACAATACAATTCAATAATTTATAAAATTCTTAGCGTGAATGTTCTGAGGGTAAATTCATTTGTGCAGTTGTTTCAGCAAACCACATTCCTAGTAACTCAACATTTGTATCCACAAAAATGTTCATATAAAAAAGGATTCATTAACAAAACTCTGGAATTATTGCTGTTCAAAAAGTTCAATAATGATCACTGCTCTAGATTTCAAATAGGTTCTTACTCGACTTATGACTTGTCACTAAACTTAAATACTTTTGAAAGTCCTTTACCAGAATGACTTAAGTAATTCCGTCGTCAGTTAGATGTTTGTTTGCTCTTGGGTTTTGAAAATTCAATTCTTTGAAAATTAGTTTAGTTAAATGGTATCGAAGGCTTCCATGGACCGAGTCTCTATAATGAGGATTTCCGGCTGTTGACCGCGTCATTGTAATTTTCTGATAGGTGAGGGACGTCAGAGGTCACGGTAACTCGACGTGTCAACCACGCTAGAGGCGATAACTTTCCGACAGGAAAGGCTATTTTGCAGGGGTATATCTAGGACTGTGTAACCATGCACTGGTCGTTGAAGTGAAAAGGACCGGCCTCCAAATGCTAGAGAGTTGGTAACCATCGTCGCGATTGAGATTCTAAGGATGTTTTCCAATCTTGATCAGTTCACATAAGGTAAATCTGTAGAGACGGCTCTCTTTTTTTAAACAGATCGTATACTGTCATTATTGAAAGACCAACAATTACCGTACGGTATTTTTCTTGATTTGAGCAAAGCATTCGATACAGTTGCTCATGATATACTTTTATCCAAATTGGAATTGTACGGAGTACGTGGTGTAGTTAAAGATGTTTTTGCGTCATACTTAACTAATAGACAGCAAATTGTTAGCATTAGTTGCAATGGAAAAGTAGCTAATTCAAATCCTCAATTCATAAATAAAGGCATTCCCCAAGGTAGTATATTAGCCCCCCCCCCTTTCAATATTTACATTAATTACATTTATAATATTGTATAAAATTCTGATCATCTGCTTGTCAACTATTCTGATGATACTAATCTTCTCATTAGAGGGAAATATGTTACAGATTCAGCAAATGAAAGCCAAACTTACTTCAGTAGTACAAATAAATGGTTTGAGAGTAATAAGTTGCTCTTAAATGATGTGCTACTACTTCTACTCCTGTTAGCGTTATACTTAATAGCATAATCTATACCCCAGTTAGCTCAATCAGATTTCTGGGCGTTCACGTAGACAGCACTCTAAGTTGGTCAACTCATATTGGAACTTTGTGTAAGCAACTAAATTCTATATGTTATGGTTTCAGAAATTTGAAAGTTGTTTTGGACTATTCAGTTCTACTCAATATGTATTACAGTCTCTTTTATTCCAAAATGAAGTATGGCATTCTGCTTTGGGGTCGGAGTAGTGGCGTTGGCAGAATTTTTATTGCTTAAAAACGTGTGGTTAGATTAATATTTGGTCTGACTATTACTGAAAGTTGTCGTACTGTTTTCAGGCGTCACAATATTTTAACTGTACATGCTACATACATTTATGAATGCGTCCTTTTCTTCAAAAAGAATCCACAATATCATTTAATGCTAGAAATACTCATGAATACAACACACGTTTACGTGATATAAATTATATATTTCCGATACATAGATTGAGTCTAACTGAAAAGGATTTATATTATTCATGTGCGCAAATTTACAATAAGCTACAGGTAGTTATTAAAACTTCACCTACCTTAAATTTATTAAAGCAAAGAGTACGTTCATTTTAATAAATCTTGAGACGTATTCACTAAATGAGTATCTGAATTTATAGTGTTCTAGTTTTAAGTTTTAATTTCGTGTTTTTTGTTATTATTATTATTATTATTATTATTATTATTATTATTATTATTATT
>ML218463.1:36433-68216 GCA_004785975.1 Popillia japonica
ATTATTATTATTATTATTATTATTATTATTATTATTATTATTATTATTTCGAGAAAAAGAGCGTAGTGTGTCGAGGAATTGTTCAGCTAAAGCTGAATGCGCTGAAGACTTATCGTTGATGCTCTTTGTCCTGGTTGGAATTGAGCGTCCGGTTTCCCCAATGTATAGTGAGCCATAATCGCAGAGAATTTTTATAGATGGCTTTATAGGAGAGAGCATGACGAAAGCTTTTTGGTGAGGGAAGAATTTGTGAGATTTTGTTTAGAGGTTTGAGAGTGGTTTTGATGTTCCTCTTACGAAGAATTCTGCCGATATGATTAGTAACTCCGTTAATATAGGGGAGAATGGTGGTAATTTGATGACTGTTAGTATCCGTTGTATTTTTAGGAATTCGTGGACCACAGTGCCCGTATATGACCTGTATATGGTCTTTTTCAACTCTTTGTTGATATCGGGTTGGTAAATTAGAAATGCTCGATGAGCAAGGTAGCTGATAACTAATTTTTGCTTGACGATGATACGAGCTAGCATGAAGGTATCGATCCGTATGCGTGGGTGTCCTATATACAGAGTGTCCTAAGTGACCACTTTTTAAACGAGTAACCAATGCATCCAAAAAGGTAGGAAACCGTTTGTTTCAGTTTCATCGTGAATTTAATGTCAAGAGTGTTGACTGTTAAGAAAATCAAAGAAAGTTGTAAGGGTGTCTTTGCCATGAGGCCAGACGTTGAACTTGTCGTCCACATATCTCAACCATGTTTTCGGTTTCAGATCAGCGTGTTCTAAAACCGTGGATTTAAACGCTTCCATAAAAATATTAGCAACCACCGGGGAAAGAGGAGAACCCATATGTTTTTGGCAAACTTGGCGGAGCACTAATATTATACAAAATTACTTCCAAAGACAGTTACTAGACCCTCAACTGCAACTGGCAGAATACGTTCGTTTCCTATTCATATTTATTATTTCATATAATGCCATATCATGCCACCAAATAAGGTTTGAAGTTTTTTAGATACCGTGCTGTATGCTATCATTTTTAACGGTGGAAACATAGATCTGTTCACTTTAATTTTTTTTGATTTTATTTTTGGAAAATATGGCGGACTGGTGCCATGAAAGTATATGAATTAAGTGAAGATTAATTTCAAAATTAGATTTGGAAACGCTCTCTTAGGGATATTGACTGTGATTCAAG
Organism: Popillia japonica; assembly: GCA_004785975.1. Classification (NCBI taxonomy): domain Eukaryota; kingdom Metazoa; phylum Arthropoda; class Insecta; order Coleoptera; family Scarabaeidae; genus Popillia; species Popillia japonica. Next base: position 37,632 of record ML218463.1, read on the forward strand.
TTTCATCTGTACTTATCTCCGGCAAAACATTTTCCTCAGAAAGGAACTAATTGCTTAATTGCAATATGTTCATGCTCTTCTGACAACAAATTCTAAACATGCCCCTTTGCGGGTTCTGCTCTAGTGTAGACCAGAAAATGCATTATAGCCAGTAGACTAGCACAAATGCCTGATAAGAATATGACAAGGGAAGTGGAGCATTAAATTGTTCGACTTATATTTGAAGCAGAAAATGAATGTGTTATTTAAATATTTTTAGGCCTACCTATTTATTAGTATAGTTGCATAGTTGTTTGTTAGTATGTATGCTATTTAAGTTTTCTTCTGTTTTCTATAATCCGTGTACTTTCAATGTACTTTTCCCGTAAAAAAAATCAAGAAAACTTCTAATTTCTGCTGCTCTAGTGGATGACCTGTTCCCGTCCTGTTGAAACAACCTTTGCAAAATTGGTTTGGTTGCGATAATATTCGTTTCTGTCTACTTTTCATCATTTTTGTCGACTAAAAAGTTGTACCACACATGCTAGAGTAATTATTTCGGGTTTTGCAGCCTGTAATTAAACATGCTTCGGGTGTTGTTTGATCCAGGTTGATCGCATGATTTCATCAGCTTCTCGCTCAAAGGAAATGCATAAATGCCGTTCAATATTCTGCGTAAGGATATTTTAAAGTTTGCATTGATTTCTTAAGAATTCAAATATGTGTAAAACACGATTAAATCCTTTTTTCAAATTTTCATGGATAAATAATGTCTAACTTATGATGGTTAATTTCCTGTCTAATTGCTTAACAAAACTGACATCGTCTAAAACGGGTTTTGTGGTAATAGCTTAGGAAAACTGCTGTATATCCTTTGTGTTTAGATCGCAATATACATACATATGTAAAGGGTGGGGCAAAAGTCCCGCTACCATTTTGATTGCGCGCTATCTTGGTTATTTGACGTTTAGCTCAGTTTCGCTTTAACCACTGTGTTGTGTAGACGCCCAAATTTTATAATGGATAAATATACGCCACAAGAACGAGCAGGAATAGTGACAATATTTATTGAAAATAATCGTTCCATTATTGCCACTCAGCGGAAATTTCGTCAAAAATATCCTAATCGTCCAGTGCCTCACAAAAAAACAATTTATCGTTTACATCTGAATTTTCGACAGTACGGTACGACAGCAGACAGGCCTCGTTCTGGAAGACAACGGACGTCTCGTAACGCTGAAAATGTGGCTCTGGTGCGCGATAGTGTTGTAGAGTCTCCAGAAACGGAGACGTGGTTCTCAGTTACACATTTCTGCACGTAGTTTAAGGCGAATTTTGAAAACTGATTTGAAAAGGTTCCCGTACAAAATTCAATTAGTCCATAAATTGCTACTGAGAGATCATGATCAACGAGTTGAGTACAGTAATGCAATCCTAAGTCTGTCTGATGAAATTGAAGATTTTTCGTCTAAATTGATAATGAGCGATGAAGCCCATTTTCTTCTCAGCGGCCACGTCAATAAACAGAACAGTCGGTTTTGGGGAACACGCAATCCTCAATTAATTCATGAAACATCATTGCATCCACTAAAAACAACTGTGTGGTGTGGTAGTCATGCTGGAAACATTATTGGTCCCTATTTTTTTGAAAATGACCGAGGTGTTCAAGTTACTGTTAATGCTGAACGGTACCAAGATATGATTCGAAATTTTCTTGTGCCTGAAATGGAACAGCAAGGACTACAGGACATGTGGTTTCAGCAAGATGGGGCCACAGCACACACAGCCCGTTCAACAATTCAATTATTGAATGACGTTTTTCCACAAAGACTAATTTCGCGAAATGGGGATTTAGCATGGCCAGCTAAATCTCCGGATTTAACAGCACCAGACTTTTTCCTATGGGGTTTTTTAAAATCAAAAGTTTATGCGAATAAGCCCCAAACGATTCAACATCTTAAAGACAATATTCGTCACGAAATTGAAGAAATTCAGCCTGAGATGTTGCAGGATGTCATGAAAAATGCCTTAAAAAGAGCCGAAAGTTGCATAGCGAATCGCGGTCACCATTTAGCCGATATAATTTTCCAATCCTAACGAAAAAAAATGTAAAGACCAAGTAAACTTTTTATGAAAACCAAACTTACTTATCTTTTCCTTGAACAAAGTTATAGGCAATCAAAATGGTAGCGGGACTTTTGCCCCACCTTGTATATAGATTTAGATACGCCAAGCACAAAATGACCGTTCTTAGGAAGATAGCTTTGAACTTTAGCAATGAAGTTTTTCAGTAACAACAATTTGTTCCATAATTGCAACTTGTCTATTTTATACAATATACAGGAATATATCGCATAATACAAAAGAAAAATCCATATAATCAAGCAGTAAAATGTCCATTTTAAATTGTGAAACCTACGAGTGATGTCTGTGCATATTAATTATGTAGCCAGCATAATCGGGCCTTTCAAAAAATGAAGGAAAGGCCACCTAGCACACGCGAATTCTTTAACATCATTTTATGTTTGTAACCATTTAAATCCTAAACTGATTCTTTACGGTTTCGTCGTAAATATGGTCGGGGTTGATTGTTCAGAACGACAGGGGGATATTTAAAGTCGTTAAAAGTTGTGAAACAGAGAACGAATGTACCATATCTACCGTTCAATACATTGACGCGTATCAACATATCTATAAATGTCACCGACTTGTTAAGTTACGCCGCCGCCTGAAAACACTCCGTGAACAATAATTTCTGACTGTAGCGAAATACCGGCTGGGAATCGATGTACATACATATACATAGTTTGTGAATGAAGCTTTCTGTATTTACAGGTGTCCCGTGTCTACTTCAATCGGGGTGAATTACCATCACAACAATTGGCGTAGTATTTGTTGCTGTTGAAGTTGTTTCTAACAAATAACAATCAATAAATCAGCCGTTCACATCTAACAATTTGTCTAAATATGAACAGATGATGACCAATTCATAATATTACAACTGCACTATTTATAACTTCACTATTTGCACTATACTCTTTCGAATCTAATATAGATATAGTACTCTCATACTGCCCAAGCTAAACATAGTATGTATGTACCAATAAAGCTACCAAAGGGAGATATGGGGTTGTTGTGATGTCCAAAAAAGAATCTATGCTATTGATTATACTGTGATAGATATTAAAGTTCACTTCAAATACTAAATCTTCAGTAGACCAGTCACTAGATTTATAGATCCGGAAAACATGGCTTATCGTGGTATACAGGGTGTAAAATGAATAGTGTCGGAAAAATAAACAGTATAAAACTAATATCACAAGAAAAGTAAATCCAATAAAATTAAGATCATATATTAAAATAATTTTTCCTTTAATAATTACCAAATTTTCTTAAATAAATTTTGTTGAATCCGAGCCTGACACATGCGTACAAGAAAAAAAAGGGACGCTGCAAAAATTTCTAATAGACATAAACAGATATTTTTTGTTAAGTTAAATGATATGTAAATAAATGTTTATTGTACTTTATGAATGCACTTGTTTACGAAACAGCTTTGCTGCTCTATGAATTGCACATATGGTCTTTTCACAAATATTATTTATAACAAGGTCACATATTTACTACAGATTTTATTCATTTCGACCTGTTTTTTTTTCGTAGGAATCAGGTGTTTTTGTTTTTTTTTTTTCATTACAGCAACTTTCAATATTGAAGTACAACAACATATTATTACCTATAATGATCTGGTAATTAGTAATTTACTATTTGAGATCGCGTTCGTAGTTAATAGTTTGTTTCTTTTCAAATAATTCGTGGTAGTATTCAAGAGGACTGTTTGATGAGAAACAGGACAAAAACTTAGAGTAGTAATGTCCGCAATTACTACCACGAGCCCCGGATGCACGCTTTTGTGATGCCTGGTTTAAATGTTCCCATACAAAGCGGGCAACATCTGAAGGTGCCCGATCGTGCATGAACTACTGCTGTGTTACGCTTTTCCATTCCTTGCTGTGCTGTGGTACGTCTCTCCAGTTCCGAATATTCTTCTCTTTCAAATCTTCCTCTACGGCGTCCCTCCATCTTTTCCTTGGTCTACCACTTTTCCTCATTCCTTTAGCTATTATATGTATATAGCTTTCTACCAAGCTATATCTTTCACACTTCTGTTATTATCCATTCTGGCGAAGTGTCCCAAACATTGCAACCTACTGGCTTTCACAAATTGCTCTTGGTTTGTCTCCAAACAATTCATACAGTCGCACATTGTCCGATTGTATTTCTAGTTGCAGATTTAGATCCATGGTACTTCCTGTATTTTTCTTAAGTTCTATAAATTTCGTTTTCTGAGTTCTTAAGTTCCATAAATTTCGTTGTGATGCAGTTCAAACGGATTTGCCGTTCTGTAATGTTGCCTAGTTCTTTCCTGCTTCTCGCGAGCAGTACCAAATCATCAGCATATGCGAGGCATTGATGTTTTTTTGTTGAAAAGCTTCCCTTCTCTGTTAATTCTACTCTTCCTTATACTCTCTTCTAGCGCCAAGTTGAACAAGGTTGTCAACGGAGGGTCTCTTTGACGAAGTCCTTTATCCGTTGTACAGATTTTGCTTACTTTTCCTTTGAAGTTCACTGCAGTGCTTGTATTCCATAGTGTCATTCGTCATAGTGTCACAAGTTTCACTAATTTAGATGGTATTTTAAGGTTGTTTAATGCATTTAATACTTCTGTTCAGCTTATATAGTCGTGTGCTATTTGTGATATTTTGTACATAACATCCTATTCTAATTTGTGTCAGCATAAAAATTTGGTTAGTTGTTGATCTACCCTTTCTAAAACCTCCTTGGCTTTAGTAATATTGCCGATACGTTATAGGTGATGTCAAGCAGAGATATACGTCTATAGTTCATTTTGTCGTCTTTTTTTGTAAATTGCATTGCTCCAGTTAGAGGGCATGGTTTTGGTTTTCATTTGTCGTATTATGGCTTCTGTTTCTTTTAATGTAATGATACTCTCTTCATATACCATTGCTATTTCTTGTGACGACTGCTCCTCTACTCCTTCCTTAAAATTCTCTTCAAAATGGCCTTCCTACCTTTCCGATATCATCTCTTCACTTCCCATTAATTTCCACCATAGGTTGGTAGATTATCTCATATGAGGGCCTAGCTTTGGTACTGCAAATACTTTAAAGGCTTCTATTTTTTTCTAATGTATAATATAGCTGATCATGTATGTAGTAGTATTTTCGAATTTACTCAGAATGCCTAATCGATTGGAGGATCCAAGATTAGGTTGTAGCACTATTTAACAAGTTTAAACAGTTTCAAAAATCATTCAGTCCTCAATCAAAAATATTTGATTCAAATTAGTGGTTCCTTTACTGTAAAAGAATAGTTTGCCATTTAAAATTAACAATCTCCTTTAACCTTTGGCTTCATTTGGTATTTAAGCTTCAAGAAGCTTTAATAATATCTGCCTCAATTGCACCAAAGTGTTATTTTTCCACTGTTGTAGTATTGTGTTTTTGTGGAGTGGTTGCAGACATTGTAATTTTTAAAATTTGAAGAATTGTGTACTATAAATCAGCTCGTCTTTTTCTCTTAACTATAAATAATGTCACACAACATTAATCCACAAATATAGACAAATTATTATCTCTACAAAACTGTGCTATTTGCAACAAAAAAACTGTCTCACTTTTTATACTTATAACAACTTGTTTTCATTGAAATATAATTGTGTGCATCATTGAATCTCATAAAGCTTCACCATAGATATTTAATTCACGACTGCTGATTATAGGATTGGAAGTTCTCAGCTAACAAGTAATACGCATTTCATACAAATAGGTTATCTAAGCTATGAATATTTCTGGCAAAATTTTTCTGTATACATCGAATAGCGCAGTTTCATTTCGGTGATGAGAATCATCTTGTGGATGGGAGGCGATGAGCGCTGCATACTTCTTCACATATGCAAGACGTTAACTTGCTGTAAATATTACAGTCCTAAACTTTTAAACAACTATTTTCACACGTCTATATGTAACTTCTGAATACCTTGTTAAGTCATGTTTCACAAACAGTGGAGATTCACCACTTTATTAGATATTTAATGTGAATAGTTATACTATGTGTGTGTAGTACACTATAACGGCCAACCTTCCGTAGATCATTACTCTGAAAATATCGTAAAATTTTGTTGTTATACAAAAGTCCTAACGTCATTATTCCGTACGTATAAGATGTTTCTTTGTTTGGTAAGATTTACGCTCTGAAATCATAGGTATTATATAAGTATTAAAATTGGTAACGTATCTGTATTGCAGAAGCGATAGATGGAAGGGCATGGCAAATATGATGATCGTAAACAATTAAAAAGGGAAAAATTACCTACAAACACAAATTAGCTATGCTCAAGTCATTTAGTGTATGCAATAATAGATCTTTTTCAAACCAATGCGGTCAGCCCATCTGATTTTTAAGGGGAACTGTATTTGCCGATATGTCATGGTAATTCATAAGATAAAGTGATTCCAATTTTATTGGTGCGGACTGGCCGATCTCTAGATGTGAAAGAACTAAAGACACAGTGTTCAAATGGTATTTTCAGCAATTGTAGTGCGTGGTGTTGGTTGGTTGGTTAGTGTTGTTGTATTCTTGCTCAGGATTGATAAATTTTCTTCATTAGATCTTGCCACAATTGGCACGTAATGGGTTGTTCTCACTGCAATGACAGTAATGCCTGTGTACCGTAGGAGGACAGAAGAAGGTAGAGGAACACGAAGAAGACCAACTGGTCAACTGAGGCGTACCACAGAACGGCAAGATAGCCGCTTGAAACAACTAGCTTTATGAGACCGTGTAATACAACGCGTCAAATCGCTGACCAATGGTGTAGAGAAGATGGTAGACCTATTACTATGCGTACACTATACCGCCGCATTCGAGCATTTGGAATTTTTTATGGCGTCCACGATTAGTGTTTCTGGTGCAGAGAACGGCAACATTGGGAAGCAGAATGGCGATTCGGTTTAGGTATGGACGATGTCCGTAGAAGGGCACGATGTTGGGTTTGCTGTTGACAGGCATGTACGCAAGACTGCTGGAGTAACGGTTTGGAGGACTATTGCTTGTGGTAGCTGATCACCACTTCTGTGTATTCGAGGCAATATGACAGCTGCGCGTTATGTTACACACCACTTTACTACCTTATCTAGATGGCCGGCCACACGTCCTTTTTCAGCAAGTCAATACACGTCCCTATATTGCTCGTCGAACTATAGACTTTCTTCAAAAACCAGGCGTTAATGTTTTGCTGTAGCCGTCCCGTTCCTCAGATTTAAACCCCATCGAACATGTATGGGATATCATGGGAAGGAAACTGTCAATTTTGCACCATCCTCCACAAACTTTGGCGCAGTTAATCAACGAAGATAAACGCTTGGAACGAGGTGCCACAAGTAGATATCGAACATCTCATTTTGTCGATACCTAGAGGTGTAAAGGAATGTACTCAGCTACAGCGTCTTCAAACACATTATTTTTTTTGTGTTACATCTTAATAAAATTTCTTGCAGATGTTTATCGTTTCATTTCTGTACATTTCTAATGTCACTGAGTACGTTAGAAGACATTATGGTTGGACTACATAAAAATGAGACTACGCTTTGTACTTGATCTTGTGGTCAAGTATGCCGATGATACAATAGTAGCAGTACAACAAAATACATGTGACAATCTAATAGGTATCTTCAAAGGTAACTTGAAATACACGTACATAAGGTTCAAAAATATGAATTCCAGATTAAATTCACACAAGGGATAGATGCAACAAACTTTGATAACCTTAAACTACATAGTCATGAATAAAGTTGGTAAAGGGTTTAATTCTGTCGATCAGACCAACATCTCAACTCGATATAGCAGAGCTATTTCAGTCCTTTCTCAGATAAACAACTTACATCTGATTCCTTAATGTTTTCGAAAGTTCTACGACTCCCCCAGAAACTATTGACCTTACATACATAAATAAGGAAACCCCAGGTACAAAAACAGATTTATTTTCGACATTCCCCCGCAGCTATTTTATTTGCTGATAGGTATTAAGGACATTTCCATAATTTGTCAAAAAGAATTTTGACACGACGAAAATTAATTCACGAATAAAAGCTTTAGATCACTTAACAAAAGAACAACGTATTCGTATTCAAATTCAGAAACCTGTGTTTTTCTTCTTTTTCGTCCCTCTCGATACCTACGTCCTCTTACGGAGGCATCGTCCACAAGCGCAGCGTATGCAACTAAGTAGAGGAAATCTGCATCTATCGGCAAGTTACTGCGCCTCTTACAAACAATGAACGAGTGGGTGAGCGCCTTCTCATACTCAATATTTTGGAATGCTGGTAAACGGGTTCGAATAATAAGAAATGTATCTGATTGTTGTCATATTATGTAAATTATCGCGCAGAATTTGGAATAAAATCCATATGTATCGCCGGTTTGCGGTTTCAATAGCGCACGAGATCTGCGGATTTTGCACATTATCGATGACATAGCTGCGGGTGTACCTGCTTGTGAATCACAAAGGTGGCTTTGTACTCGTATATTAGCATCGCTGTAGGAATCTGATCATAAAGCTGTCGTGTGTATGGTACATATCTGTAAACATAACATAAAGTGCGTATAATCATAACACATTTACCAACAATCAATTCTGATAAAAGCAAGATGTAATGATTATTAAGATATGTTATCATTCCAATTTGGAAATAAATTGCAATGCGGTTTTCAAATATCGGCGAATTATTGAATAGCTAAACTTGCAGATAAAAGTATGTAGGTAGCTATCTAACGAATTGGATCCGATCGACAATTCCTGTTCAACTCAATCAATTTGAGGAGCATTTTAGCCTTAAGCCTTCCTATATTTTCTATCTCCTGATCTGGGACAGACAAAACATCTTCTTATAGCTGAGTGTAGGCTTTCACGACCGTAATCCATAGTAGGTATGTTTTTTCGGGTCTTGTCGCGTAGGTAACTATTCACTGTCTTGACGTTTCGCTGATTAGAAGACTGTCTTTAGAAAACTTCTGAAGAAGCTGATAGCACAATCAGCGAAACGTCAAGACAGTGAATAGTTACCTACGCGACAAGACCCGAAAAAACATACCTACTACAAAACATCTTCTTTTCCTAGGTAAATTTTGAATGGAGATACATACGAGTTGCAGTACCTTTAGGTAGGTATGACGTTGACCATTTTCTTGTGGCTCGACGACAACTGTACGTCCGAACGCATTTATTAAGGGTGTCAATGCTTGTAAGTCAATCCCATTCTCTGTCAATAGTTTTTTCTAGATTTACGGGCATAAGGACATTATTGGTAATGATAAGGCAGATCAATTGGCTAATTTTGAAAGATTTCTTCTTCCCCGTCGCATTAATTTGGATTACTGCAATTTCTTCCATATTCTCCAGAAGAGGATAGATTCGGATGGGCAGAATTGGCGGTCGAACTCTGCCAAGTTTAAAGGTGCAAATTATTTTCAAATTCAAAGTATTGTTTCTACGAAACCATGGTGCAACTCCTTTCCTTGGATTTCGAGAAAATTTTTTGTTGTTTTCAACAGATTGCGCATATGTCATTATGCCTGTGAAGCCCACCTACATAGAATTGGTGTCGTAGATTCTCCTCTGTGTGGTTGCCGGCAGGATCTTGGTACAATTAGTCACAAGTTATTTGGTTGCGCGGATACAAGAGAGGCCAGCAACAGTTTGGTTTACCAGTTGCGACTGCTAATGACTTTCCACTCTCTGTGCCTGGTGGTGTCGCCATGTCTACAGAGGGCACTACGGTCACTAGCCAAGAGGTGTCAAAAAACCGTGCAATTGTTTAGGAAGAACTACTAGAGTGGTTTAACAGGAACAATTCACTATAGGTAATATGCGCTTAACTATTGCTTCCGAATGTAAGCTTTTGGAATAAGCCATTAAAAAATAATTATATTGGGATGCCCACATTAACTCAATTGCTTTTAAATTAAATAAGTCGTTGTAGATTATTAGAAAAATAAAACAAACCTGCGATAATAGCACATTGTAAATGATTTATTATGCAAGATTGGAATATTTTTGGAATTGGTAACCACTTCGTGGAATGGAACTTGACGTTTGACCCTTGCGTACTAACGTGATTACGTAGAACACTGTTACAAACATCGGTTATAGAGACCGATATGTCTTAACAAGCAGGTTTCGGTAATAATGTTTTAACTATGAATACTTTATAAAATAGATTCACATTTTATTTCTAAGAGAATGGAAAGAACATAACTAAGTGTGAAATTCATTAATAACACTATTAGTCAGGCAAATTAAGGAATATCGTGTTGATTTATTTTAGAACAGCCCCCATGTAAAGACCGCAATGGTATCACTGTATTTTGTATTTCTATTCTTTTGCTGGAACAAAAACTGCATCTGCTGTAAGCATTGTCCCTTTTGGGTTGATTCTCTTGCCGATTTTAAAATATTCACTATGTCTGCGATAATTTGTCCACAACGTCAACGCCGCTTTTGGTCATGTTGTAGTCGACTATAATTTCAGGTTTCTTAGTCAGATGATTAATGATAACAAAAAAACATTTTTGTTGTTTCTGGGGATATAAGACACCTACAGTTGCTTGTTGCTAAAAGGCAAACATACTGTAGTGCACTGGTCTTTTCACGTCCACAAATGAAGGTGGTATTTGCTTTTTGTTTTCTCTAAGTGTACCTATCATTGCTAGCTTATAATACTTCAGAAGTTTATCTGCTAATTCTGTGGACGTAAAGACATTATCCACAGTTACGTTCCCTTTTGCTCCTCAAATTGGTTCACATAATCGTGGAACTAATGCTATTTTGGGTGTATCTAACGAGTAGGGGCCGTCGGGTTGTTTTTCTACGTAAATTTCCATAGAAGCTGTATAGAATATTTTAGCGTCCACTAAGCTATATGATAGTTCCATGGCTTCTTTGGCATATAAACTCTAAATCTGTAGTCTCTGCAATGTGCCTCTGAATCCTTGAAGCATTTCATCAACTGCTGTAAAACAGGACAATGAGTAATGTTTTGGTAAATTACTAGTAACCTTTCAACCTTCTCACGCATAGTGGCCAAAGCGTATATTTCAGCAATAAAAACATAATTTTTGTGAAGATGTTAGACGTATATTTCCATTGGCAGACCGTTTGTTCTAAACAACTTGCTCGCATTTTTATGCAACGTGCAATTCCTTTGACAACCGGTCGTTACGTGACGATATTTTCAGCAGGTCTTCGAATAACTTTTTTCCATGTATGTGTAGAGCGCTTACGCCAAGTAGTACTACCGTCCCTTCCTACGAAGCATGAAATTTTATCTACAGGTTTTGCTGTTTCGCTAGTGTCATTCTCATGGTCAAAATCTTCATCAGTCAGTGTTAGTATCGATAGTTTCTATAAAGTCATCAGCTAAACTTTCATTATCACCGTTATCTTCAATATCGGGCTCAATTTCGAGTTTTTCCCACATCCTCATGAGTATTTCCTGATCTCAGTCATAATTCCCTGTTGCCATCTTACAATTCATGCAAGTAGAGTCATATAACTAAAAAAAGCGAACGACAGAACTTAATTTTTGTTACAAAAATGTTAACGTCGGTTTCATACACCAATACTGCGCATATGTCAAAAAGGCTCTCCTATACAATGGCTTTTCACGAACTAAACTCATATATGTATATAAGGTATGAAGTAAAGGGAAGTAAAGATTGTACAGTTTCCTTCTAACAACGTATTGAAAATGTCCAACTTTACTTTCCATGTATGCGCAGCTCGCTCACTTAACGCGCTCGTTAATTATCAATAAATGTTCGTTATGTCAGCGACTAGATACTTGAAGTGGTCAGGTTGCATGCTACTCCTTGCCAGGCCTTCGCAGTGGCACAGTACATGGACTGGGGTTTCTTCCTCCTCGTTGCAGAATCTGCATATGGCATCTTCCGCTAGGCCTATGTTGTACATATGCCTATTTAGTCTACAGTGACCTGTCAACAGACCTACTATCATTTTGACGGTTTTCTTGCCTTTATCCAGCAGGTCTCTAGTGAATTCAGGCTTCTGTTCTTTTAGGAACTCTTTTGCCTGTGTTTGTCAAGGTGATCTCCCAGCTTTCCAGCGCTTGCAAGCAGTTGAGAGCACTCAGTTTCTCCACCTAACAGCGATCAGGACTGAATTCGCTACTTCCCATTATAAAGCACATTACTTACAAAGTAGCAATGTAATATGGAAGACGATAAACGTATACAACAAAACTGTACAGCTAGAGACAGATTAGGAAGCCGGTAATACTGCATCTACCATAAATAAATGAGACATGTACATATGTATGTATTTACCTCATCACTTCACTAAGATTTTTATACTGAATTATTAAAAATATCTACGTTCAGTTGACATAAATAAGAAAATTGCTTTAAAATACAATGCGCTGCATGCTTGCAATATGCAAACGTGTAAAGCACATTCACAATCGCTATTTAACAAATTTACATAAATACCATGCTTACGCTTTGAAATTCATAGTAATGTTTTTCAACACAGATAATTAATACAAATTAATTCCGTATTACTCTTCCTAATAGATCAGACAATAAACGGAATTACAAATTCCCTGTATTCGTTCGGGACTTTTACGTGAACCTATTTAGTAGGTGTTTCTGTATTGCACATTTCTTAGTTACTACTATTATTAATTGCTGTCTTTATTCTTATATTATGCACGTTGATTTCAGGAAAATTTAACCGTTCCCAATAGATTTAATACAGCCACAACACACCATTGTCTAAATTAACTGTTGTCTGAATATTGCACTAACTTTCCATATTATTTCCGGTTGTAGATGCATCACATTTCCAATTTGCACGGGGTGTAAATTTAAATAACCAATAGCGCTCATCAATGCTGTCTCTACCAAAACACGTGATTCCTGTAGGCTGGCCGATATAATTTGCCTTTTATTCGATCATAGCGAATTTGCATTTAGCTTCCCAAATCATTTAATCAACGACCTCGCATAACCTCAGTCAATTGTTTCCAGTATTAAATATCACGCTTGTTCATACCTACGATTTCGGCTTGTTTAATGTTATGATTTTCATAAATGCCAATTCATCCAGACAACGATTTAACTATAATGAAATTATGATTATTCCAATACGTTACAAGATATATGTACGGTATTGTAATAGAGATGCGTGGACAATATTATCTTCGGGTAGGACCTATCGAATCAATTTCTAGCAATAACCGCTTGCGTAGATAGTTTCGGATTTGAAAGAAACAAATCAATTCGATTATTTTTCATCCTATAGCAGTAGATTGATAGCGGTTTGTTAACCTCGGAATAGCAGATTAGTTTGTGTACACGTGACTAAATAGTCGTAAATTTTACGACTAATGAAGGATTTTATACAAGACAGTAAATAACATTATTATTATATCAACGCTTTTACATTGGAGTTAGGAAAAATAACATTATTACGCACTGATTCATATATTCGTTCCATATGTTAGCGTTGGAGCTATACAGTAGTAACAAAAGAAATGCTATTATTCGCGTTAAATGATCATTAATAGAACAGTTTCTAAGTAGCTGATCTACCGATTACCACATCTGGAATATTCATGTACGCAGATGACATCCCCATCGTAACCGAACACGCCAATATGGCTACTCTTAAACAAACTCTCTCCCAAGACTTAGAATTGTTGCCCGAATATTTCAGGAAACGACAACTCCTAACTCCAAACATACTTGAAATAGAAACCTCATCTTTCCATAAATTCCATAATAGTCTCGCTATAACAGTTCTGCAGGTATCTTTGAATGGTGCTATGCTTCCTTATAATTCCCACCAAAAAATATCTAGAGGTAACACTAAATCGCACTCCCTCTTATAAAAGACATCTGACGAATCTGGTTGCAAAACTGAAATCCCGCAACAACATTCCCGCCAAAAAGATTGGCGGTAACAACTTCTGGGCTAAATACTACGCGTTGGTTTGGATAAATAGTTCGTACATGGGAAAAGTGGACGTGGTGCTAAACCAGACGATGAAACATCAAGACCTGATCGAATTTGAAAGGCTCAAATCCAGGCTCCAAGGCTCTGAAGAGTGCACAACAACTCCTGATCTAACATACAAAATTCTGCATAATATACGAAAAAGAAAGAAAAGTTTTACTATTCCGTTTCAATTGCCAAGAACACATTAAAAAAGGTTGGATAGATAATAAATTGCTATTACAAATATTAAAGAAGTCTGGTTCCAGATTCGGTTGTTGAAAAACATTTGATCAAATTGTGGATATTCGAGAATAAGAACTAGTGTTAGAAGCATAACCCCTGATCCGTTCTAAAACCTCAAGAAATTTAATTCAATTTGGATTTTAGTATAGTATGGTCCACAAGATCAAAGACTTCTGCAAAGGCAATGTATAAAATATCGACTTAAGTGTGTTAGGGTGTTATAGGGACCTTAGCATGGAAATATCTTGTGTTTTCTATAAAATTTGTCAAACAGACTTTTTTTTTCATGAAACTTTGCTGCTCTAAGGCTGCTGCGGCTAAGGCATACCGGCCTATAACCCTATCTTTATTTATACTAAAAGCTATGGAAAAACTGCTGGAAAAATATATTAGGGAAACCTCACCACTACAGAAGCCACTATACCCTAATCAACATGCTTACCAGTCAGGAAAATCTTGTGTTAGTGGTCTACAGCAACTTGTATCGCGAGTAAGAGCATCTATTAACAATCAGGAGATTGCTCTAGTAGCATTCCAGGACATAGAGGGAGGATTTGATAATACTTCCTTTAAATAAATGATAAGAGCCGCCGGCAATTGTGGTGTGGAAGACACTATCTGTAAGTAGATCAAGGCCATGCTGGAAGGACGACTCATTGAAACATCATTAGCAGGTGAAGCAATGCAGGTATCGGTACGCGGAGGATGCCCCCAGGAAGGAACTCGGTCACCCCTACTATGACACCTTGTAATTGACTGCTTGTAACCTTAAACAATAAGGGGTACTACACTCAGGGGAATGCAGATGATATTGCAATATTCATCCTGAGGAAAAAAACGAACACTATTTCAGAGCTCATGCAAAAAAGAAAAGAACAGAAGGGTGGTGTACACAGGAAAACCAAACAGTTAGCGCTGCGAAAGTAACACTGGAGCCCGGTACGAGAAGAAGGAAGTTAGATGGCCTAAAGCCACCAATATTTAATAACGAAACAGTACAATTCAGCCAAGAAACAAAATTTTTAGGATTGGTTCTTGACTCCAAGTTGACATGAAATCAACATCGAACAGATGATAGGCAAGTGTAAAGGAGCAGTAATAACCACCCGAAGGACAATTGGGAAAAAGTCGTCATTATAGTATCGGCACCCTATTTACATTCGCATTTTACAAAAAAAAACAAAGTAGTCTGTGGCAAAGGTTTTTTTAATGGCGGTAGCAAACGTGTTAAGTAATTTGCATACTCAAACAAATTCGCCCTTATAGTTAGACGATCGCACTGTATTATTCGATAAGAGTCGCTTTCCGTATCTAGGGTTTGAACAAGAAGAAGCATTTCTAATGAGTTCAAAGTATAACATAAATAATAATAATTATACTAGAATTGAAGCTTGTTAAAACAAAATATCGTAATAACTATATCTACTACTACCTCTCATTCACGACTTTGAAGCTCAAAAGCAAATCTATATGGTCCAAAGCAGGCACCCTACTGTTGAAACAAATCATTTATATTCATTGATATTTTTTATCAAAATTATATCCTCATCTTCATGTTGCCATTGATGCCGATGATGTATTGGTTGTTTGTGACAACAAAGCAGACATCAGCAATGCGTGAGAGTTTTATGTGGAGAACAAAAACTAAAACAAAAAATGCAACAATTTCGGTTAGAATTTCATACAACAACTGATGCTCTTGGTTATTAATATTAGAGAAGCAATGTTAACAATAATATTCTATTGTGAAGCAGCTGGTTCTGTAATGTATTTAACCATGGTAGACTACCTCAGGTACCGCTACTGGCAAAACAGCTTGCAAAGTGGAAGATCCAACTATCTAATACTATTGAGTGACACATATTTAGATACTTAAAAGGTGTAGCAAATTGTGATAGTTTTTTTGAGTTTATCGCGGATGTTAATAGTGACAAAGAAGAAAAACGTTCCAAAACAGGTTTGGCTAAGTTTAGTAGAGGAGTCATTCCATGATGTAATCAGATGCAAAAACAACTCCTACTACTGGGACAGAAATAGGTATGTGACAGCTAGTGAAGGAGCAATGGACACACCAATTAATATTGGTGAAGCTAAGAGTCCAGAGTACCATCAAATATTGGAACATAATGAGGTTCTCCATCTTTATGAGCGGCATAAATTTCTGAATGGATCTTCATTTCAAACATACTAATGGCAAATGCGAATTTGTGTATTACCCAAGCGGATTAAACGCAGTAGTTAACAAAGAACATCTGTCTTTCTATGTAAAAACTTACATTGAATGATTGAGGCTAAGTCTGTGATCATTTTTAGGTACTAACCAAGATAAAATGCCAAAAACAGAAGACAAGCAACGTGCTGCTCTCCATACGTATGTACATATAATTCATACGTCTCACAAAGCGTTCTTTTTATGGATTTGTTCAATACTGGTCGGAAGGAATACATTTTGTAGACAGAAATCTGATCACGGAAACGGAAAGTATTGTCAATTCTCTAACCCAAAATCTTAGCCGAGGCAACAACAGGAACTTTCAAGTTATTGATATGAATATTCAATTTCTCACTCAAGGCATTGGCGGAATCTCTATTACCAAAGACCAGAACCTGCAATTTAGCTGCGATCATTTTCAGTGAGAGTGTGTACTACATGGAGTAAAGATTCAACAAATCTTCATTTATTCGTCTGCTGGCCTCCATCCAATCAATTGCTTTAAAAGAGTTGAACATCGTCCACATATGCTTTCATATACTGGAGACACTGAACCAGAGACGATGTATACAATGAAAATAGAACCGGACCCAACATCGATCCCTGTGGCGTACACTTTGGAATAATCAAGAAGCATAAGAACAGTCACCAACCCCTGATCTGAGGCCCTCAGCACATCATCTGTCACACAAAGCAATCATAGAGCCAGTCGGGTAGATCGATTTTTTTACCCCTAGATTAAGGTAACTGGGGTGTCTCCATAATGAATTATTGTCTTTCGAACGTGATATAAAGTCAAAATAGGCCTTTTTCTCTAAGTGACATGTGCGAGTTGTTAAATTTCTTCGAGGCTTGTAATAATCCCAATCAGGCGATCCCTCGTTATCTTAAATTTTGTTTTTGCTTTATCCCGCAGATTCATCATTAGTTTTAAATTACTATTAAGCCACTGTATTTCATTACCTACCTAGTAAATGAAAAAGGTTTTCTAATACATATACCTTTTAGATTAATATGTCTTTGATGTGTTTAAAACGAAAATTAATGTCTCGTGCTGCGGTTTCAATTTAGATGTCATTTATCAGGTAACATTATGTAGTTACATCCTCGAAAAAATGATATTGAAAGGGGTAAAAACTTTACTCGCAATAAAAACCACTGGACAGATTCCAAATTGTATGTATATAAAGCCTCATTACATACCTGCAAAAGAGAGGCAAACTATGTTTGACTCTCATTGCACTTTATGGAACACACTCTACATACATTGCGTAGAAGGCAAAGAACAAAGACAAGAAGTGTCTGTGTTCTATATTACCCATCAAAATTACACGTGCTATATGTATACAGTGTTTAAGTGAAAATCACACCGTTTCATAATATGTATAACAAAAAAGTGCCTTTAATGTTCTCTCTTTTGCGTATTAAACGCATAAGATCACGTTTTAAAAGTCGTAAAATATTAAACAAATAATAATAAAGCTTACAAAGTTCCGTTTTCAACACGACATCCAGAGCAAGAGAAGAATAAATTGTGTATGTATGCATATAACTAGCGAAACGTACAAAGATTAGTATAGGACGCTAGGACATTGTACATACGTTCTACGTAGTTCACTACCTTAATCGTCATTCCTGCTACCGTCAACAATGAACTTCGCGATATACAGCACTCCATTGCATTCCTGTAAATAGGTAACTTGCTAAGTAAGCAAGTTTACATAGGAGGTGGTCGCTCTCATACAGAACATACACCAACTGATCAAGACGTTTGTTGTGGGCAGAAGCATTGCAATTACTAGAGACTGGGGGCGACAGGCACCTGCACTCATTCTGAGTCGGACATGTTCACCATATCGTAGGAGCTATGTCGGATTGAAGCCATATTTTATATCTGTCCCTTTAAATAAAGTGTTGGATTTGAAACGAGCACACGAGCGTGATTTTATTTGCTGGATGGGTAACTACGTGCGCTACTGTTGATGTAGTAATAGTAAACTAGTTTGTACAACCTTATGATGCATATTCACTCCAAAAGAAACAAACTAAAGAATTGTTTTATGAATTAATAAGTGCAGAAATGATTTTAAATTATTATTCAAATTGCAAAGCTCTATATAAATGGGTTTTGCATATTTTTAGAAATGTTCTTCTCTACACGCACAAAGTGCACCGGACTGGATATTTAGTTTAAGGCTACTTATGGGTAACGTAATAACTGGCAATAGGAAAATGTATTTATGCACAACAGATCTGGTAAAGGACGCCCGAGGGACGGCAGAACGAAAAACAATCCATGAGTTTGGAGTGAGAATGAATTATAAAGAAATCACATCTAATGAAAAGGGAACAGAAAGAAATACTGTTGAATATTGATGGTTGCTTTCTAAAGTCCACTGAGAGCTTAAAGTATTTAGGGGAAATACTTGAATATACTAGCAAGGTACAATTAGATGTAAACAATAAAACTAATACTAAGACCTCTGTTTTATAAACAAAAGGATGGATTTTCGTTCCCACTTTGACATATAGTGGTGAATCCTGGATGCTGAATCAAAAATTAAAGTCTAAGATAATGGTCGCAGAAATGAAAATATATGAGAAGAAAAGAAGGTGTTTCAAAAGTAGATAGAAAATGTAACATTGAAATTAGAGTCAGATTAGGAGTACAATCGATTCTAAATATAATAGAAGAGAGACAACTTAGCTGGTATGGACACCCTTCAAGAATCTATGACAACAAGACAGATATGCACACTTGGTTGGAAAGGAAACACAAAAACAAGAATAATTGAATCGAAGGTTGTTCACACCAAGGTGAAGAACACAAAAGACAGGAAAGTTTTTTGTAAATCTCCAACACATAACGGTGAAAAAGTGACTACTGCTCACTTAGTAGGGTAATTCTGTGGCCTTATTAAAAGCTTATCTGTCATAGTGGCAAACTGATTAAAATACATATCTCACATTAGACTCACATTTAAAAACAAAGATAATCAAAAAGTTTCATTACTTTTTTAGTCTTTAGGCAAAAAGTCTACTGAATCTCAGCAAACGAGAACTATTATGGTTTAATTCATTTGCCATGATTGCTAAAGTATCACTTCAAGAAGATCGAGTGGACTAGGTACCTGAAACAAACGCCTCCTCATCAAAGAATTCAAAATTTCTTCAGAAGTGTGTTACTAAAGGACAATTTCTAATATGGCGTCCAATTGGCTAAAGTGGCCACTCAGTTGGTACCAACTCATGTGCCCTCTTCAAGCGTTGATTCCTTTCAACCTACAGGAAATCTAGACCCTCCAACTCCTTGATATACAAATACAAAACGAATGAGAATCACCTCCAAACGCGTACAAAGAATTCCATATAAGTCCAAGAGATATCAATCCTTTACCTAAGCAAAGAGAGCAAAAACAAAGAAGCGCAAATTGTAAAAAAGGAAAGACTGCGATTACCACTTCAAGCCTCTATAAAGTTGAATTGATGAGTCGCAGAGAAAAAGAAGAAAGATGAAGAGATGTTGATTAAAAAAAGGAAACTTTAAAAAAAAAAGCAAAATTCAACCAAAACCTAAAGTTTATCCAAGCAATAAAAAGTCTGAAGAAGATGACGAGAATGATGGCGATGCAGAATGAAGGGTAGATACGTTGGTCTAAGTGCAAGTACTGAGTCCTCAAAGAGTGCGCCGGTTGGAAGAAGAAGATGATGAGTTTGAATGTGAATTTTGTTAAATAACTCTTTCATAAATGCCCATTTAAATTACATTAAAAATAACGTTAATTATTCGATTTTAAATTGTGTTTTGTAAAATAAACATAGTTGTTTAACGGATTTCATTTGTTTTATTCAAAAAGACTTCGCCTGGTAAAGCAGCCAGTGCATGGCCACTTTATCCGACTTAGAGGGAAAAGTGGCCACTTTGCAAGGGGTTATGAAAACATGTAAAACTACAAGAAAAACTTTTAAATGGACAAAGGACTATACGATTTTTTTCGTATTTTTATTAAAATTCCTTAGGATGGCCACTTTACCCGTCTTTCCCCTACTTTTTTTAGGGTGCCAAATAGTGTAATGAACCATTGTTTGTTTGTAACCTTACATCACATAATTTAAAATAAATTTTGTTAGGTGTAATGAGTAATAATATTTTTGAGACGGACTGTAGATCTACTTGCTCTGCTTTAACATAACTTTTTATATTATCACTTCAATTAATTTCTAATATTTCATATAGAAAGTAGAATTGAAATTCTTTCACGACATGTTAGGATATTCATAAATTCACCTCGACAATTTCTCCCATTATATCGAATATCTCAACTACACAGGAACTTTCATAGTTTTTCTCAAATTCCACCACAGCACATTGAACTATTCTTGTACACAAAAAACTACAAATCTTTAGTTTTAAATACAAAAAAATCAATATTCGTCTATTGTTCTTGTTAATAAGAGACATAAACTTTATGTATTATATCGCCATAAATTTATCGTAAATTGTGGCAAAACATAAATCCTCTTAGAGTGCGTGGTATTATTCAACCTGTACGGCTTAAGAAAATTCAAGGGCAGGTAACGCATCCGATAATCATCTATATGTAGGAATCCTATTTATGACGATGATCTCAGAGTAGAAACGGAAACTTATTATGCCTTTTTTACCAATTGTATACACAATTATATTTTATAATTTCTTCTTTCATCCGACAAGAATTCTTTTGTACTTTCGGAAAATATAAACGCTGAAGTGGGCTTAATAATGATTCACGTACAATTACTCTCCTTGCGTGCAAAGAAGGATAGGTATAATACCTTTATTGACCATTGGTCAAATTAACTGGACAAAACCAGAAGCTGTAGGTATTAAAAAAAATAAGGCAAACTATATAATATATATTATAGAATTGCATAATTTTGTAAACGTATATTTAAATTAGTTATAGATACATAAATAAATTAGGATATATTTTTTTGGAATTGCAATATTTACAGCTGTTAAAATCAGCAATATCTACAGCAAATTATTCAACACTTTCATTTAATATTATATTTAATATTCTGTTAGAAGTAGCAAGCTAATTTTTTTGTCAAATACAATTATAAATGAGGCACAAAAAGTTTTAGTCAACAAAACCGCAGATAAATTAATTTAATAGTAAGCGTTTTACTGAAACAGGAACTTAAAAAGAAAAACAAACCACTATAATAGTACTACCACAGGTTACTGCATATTTTTTGTTGTGTTTTCATATAATTCTCGCAATCCAAAGAATGACGATATCATGTGTAGCTTGTTTTTTATTATCGTGGCTATAGACTTTCGACTAACTTGAATGATTTGCTATATTATAAAACATACGGTCGGAAGCTACAAATTGAGTGAACTAAGATGATTAATATATTTGGCGACAGGCAGTTACCAGCCATTCTAAATAATGTACGACCGCATAATTTGCGATAAGAATTAGTAAGCGGTCTTTTTTGACCAAATTTTCAGGATAACTACAGTCCATCCACCAAATCTTTAGGTGTCACATAGAAATACATTCTTTTATAATTTAATATTATCGACGATAAATAAATTAGTAATAGTGTGATCTAGAATGACTGGACATTGTAATTATTGACGTCTACAACAAGCAATTTGCTTTAATGACTTACTTAATGAGAAATGTTAAACTATGTACATACAAAGTTAATAGCACTGAGGTATTCGCAAATGTAGATTTAATAAAGTGCTTTCATTAGAGGCTTTTCAAATATCTTGCAATTAAAGCTGACAAAGGAAAAATAGACGTATGTATAGTATATGATTAATACATAATGATTATAATTGCTGATGCATACACCTTGAAAACTTCGGTATTTATATAAAAACTGCTAATTATGGGAAGCGAATTTTCCAGCCTTTGGGTTTGTGTGGTTTTTAAAGCTTGAAAGGAGTCAGTTGACTTCTTTATTAAAAATTTTCAACTTGGTGCGTACAGAAAAGCAAAATCAGCTTAAAATTTATGGACTAGCGTAAATTCTAATCCAGCACAAGAGCAAAGCATAATACATATAATATCATTACATATCTTAAGCATAGTGTTGCATCATGTAGACTATTCTAAATTTTCTAACAACTATCAACAATCTTAGAAAAATGCTTACCAGTTAAAAAGATAGTAGGTGGAGAGAAATATCTTGCAATCGTGTGATAATAGTAGAACAAAAACGATTACGAAAGGTCATCGTTTCTGTTTTATCTGTTTGTATTGTTTGATAAAGGAAACTGTATATCCGCAGGATCAATGCCAAAATAACATTACACAGCTGGTGATGTTCCCTGGTAACTTCCTGTTTTCTTGGTTTTTATCTTTTGTTACTAATTACGTCTCTAACTCCCAGATGCCACTTTAACACGAAAATAATTTTTTGTCGATGTACAAGGAGTGAAAATTGAAGTACCTATTGGATATATGTATGTGTCTGGAAAACCATCATACGTATTCATACAGACCATAACGTAAAGGCTTTTCACAATTTATAAACAGATTCAACTTTCCGTCTATTGCTGATTTTATCATTTAATTACCCGTCTGAAAGTAACTAACTAACTGTTTATCAGAAACTGTTGTCAGAAAGTACAGTAAAACTATTTTCGGGCTCTATTTGACGTTTACAAGCGTTACAAGCGTATATTGAAACATCTGACAGTAAGGAAGATATTTCCGAATATGAAGATCATACAAGTGAAGCATTTGAAAGTGACAGTTCTGGTGGTGAAGTCGATAATATACATCTAAGTACAAATGTGCAAAGTTGTTCTTCAAGAGATGGAAGAGTAGAATGCAAGTGGGAACAGCTGCAGCAATGTGATCGCTTTTCTGCTGCCAATGTAAATACATCAAGCACCAAAAGTTATAAGATACACCAGTAGCCGCCGCATTGGTGACATCAAGTCGTCATTTCAAGTTACATATCATAATGCTGTAGAAAATACAATAATTGAAATAGCGAATCTCGAAGGACGAAGGATTTTTTGGCGAGAATTGGAAAAATTTAGATAGTAGGTACTGTTTCTGAAGCTTATGTAGGATTGTTGTTACTTACTGGTGTTTATCGGTCACATGGAGATTCTACGAAAAGCGTGTGGGATAAAGCAACTGGTAAAAATATATTTAGAGCAACTATGTCATTGGTAACATTTTCCATGTTATCTTATGTAATTCGGTTTGATGATAGAAGTACAAGGCAAGAGAGGAGGCGTACTGACAAGCTTGCCGTGATTCGAGAAATCTGGGAGAAATGGGTAGATTTTTTTCCAAAATTGTATAATGTTGGAGTAAGTGTTACTGTTGACGAACAGTCAGTAGCATCTAGAGGGCGCTGCCCTTTCAACCAGTACATTCCCAGCAAACCGACAAAGAATGGATTAAAATGTTGACCCTTTGTGATAGTGAAACTTCCTATGCGTTCAAATTGCAAATACATGCAGAAAAAGAACCAGACGCAGCTCCTGAAAAAAATAAAGGCTTGGGGGTTGTATGCGATCTTAGGAGCTAACTCAGAGGTCACAATCTAACTTTGACGATGTTGCGTACTACAAGAAAAAGCAAGATAGTTCTTCCATTTATTTTACGAATGATGCTACCGTAGACAATTATATTCCCAAAAAAAAACAAGAACGTACATAGTTGTGATATCTACCTTACACCTCGACAAACAAATTAGTACCAGGGATGACAAAAAACTGCAAATTATATTAGACTATAACGCTACAAAAGGAGCTCGTAGATTAGCTGAGAACCACATACACCTCTAAGCGTAAAATAAATAGCTGGCCTATAACAATATTTTGTGAGTTTCTTGATATCGCAACCTATAATAATAAAAATAAAATGCACAAGCTTTACAATAAAAAAACTCGATGTTCCGCCACTAATGTAAGTGGCTTCTTCAGGAACAAAAGATGGTATCTGGAAGGAGGGGAAGGGAGGGGAGTACCAGAAGGTCACAGTAACTCGACGTGTAAACCACGCTAGAGGCGAAAACCTTCTCGTAGGTGGGAGACGTTAGAAGGTCCCGGTAAGTCGACGCCCCAACTACGCTAGAGGCGAAAACCTTCTGACAGGGAAAAGCTGTTTTGTAGGCGTATATACACGACTGTGCAGTGATCCTCTAAATACTAGCGTGTTGGTAATTATATCCGCAATGTATACTGTACAACAATTGCAGGAAATTTTATAGATGCCTTTATAGAAGAGAGCATAACGGGCGTCTTTAGCTGAGGGAAGAAATTGAGAGATTTGGTTTAGGGGTTTGAAAGTGGTTTTGATGCTCTTCTTACGAAGAATTCTGCCAATATGATCAGTAACGCCCTGGATGTAGGGGAGAACAATGGTAATTTGATGACTGTTAGTTTCCGGTGTCTTTTTAGGGATTCGTGGATGGCAGTGCCTGTTTATGATCTTTTGTATATTGTTGGAGCTATATCAATTCTGAAGAAGAATGGTTTTGACGTGTTTCAACACTTTATTGATATTATGTGGTTGGGAAATTGAAAATGCTTGATAGACGAGGAAGCTGATAACTGATTGTTTTTGTGCTGGATCATGATGCGAGTTGGCATGAAAGTATCGATCCGTATGCGTGGGTTTCCTATACACAGAGTATCGTAAGTGACCATATTGTAAACGAAAAATCAGTAGATCCAAAAAGAGTAGGGAACCGTTTATTTCAATCTCCATTGGAAGACGTGTGTGTTTTCATTTTCAGATCAACGTGTTCTAAAACCGTGGATTCAAAAGCTTCCCTAAAAATATTACCAACCACCGCGGAAAGGGGAGAACCCATAGCGGCACCACAGGTTTGTTGGTAGAATTTTTATTGGAAAGTAAAATATGTTGAAGAGGGGCACTTTTCGACTAACTTGGCTTGATCTGGAGATTGATTATCTTAAACTAATAATTGATTAATTATAGTGACGTAATCGGTGATAGGCACCTTCGTGAAAAGTGAAATAACATCGATACAAACAAGAAGACCCCCAGGCTCTATTTTCAGAGATGAGTGTGATGAAGTGTGGAGGAATCTATCGTGTCAACTATTGGTCGGAATGACTATGTGTTTGTTGGCTGTATGTTCTACTTCTGTTAAGGAAGCTTGGCGACAGAAAGACGTTTGTCAGTTTCAAAGCGAATAGCGTCTACATCTTCCTCCTGAGAAGCTCTTTTGGAGCACTCTTGGAAGCAACAGAGAAACTTAAACCTTTGGATAAAGCTAACGTTTCTGCTTCGGAAAGGGGATGTAAAGATAGATTATTGACTATTTTTGGACTATTGGTGGAAGGTTTTTGGTTGTTTTGTTTGGAGCGGGCAACTGGAATTTCGAATATGATTCTCCCTGATACGATATAAGGTTTTTTGAGCTTGAATGAAAGAAATGCGATCTAATAGCGACCAATCCTCTGCAGGCAATCTGTGCAAAAGTTCTCGATGAGGAGCGAAAATCGTAGAATATTCCGAGACGTACTATATATATTTTACTAATCATAAAACGACATGACGTTAAATTTACTGTCTCTGAAGAAATGGTTATTGCTAGAGTGGGAAGTATTTCAAATAATTGCATAATGTTGCACATTAATGCAATGAACAAATCCATTGAGATCTGTCACCATATTAATCTTCAGATAGGTGAATTGCTAAATTCAGCCTTCTTGTCATACTTTTGAAAAAAATTATATCTGCAAATTAATTTTCTAATCTGTGAAACTCGTACGAAATAAATCGAGAATTGTGCAGTAAATGGGCGGATATTACTAGAATCAATTCTCCCACATGCATCAGTTTATTGCTTTATCGTTAATTATATAGTGGTAATATGTATCAGCTGACTAATTGTGACAAATATCTCCGCACATTCCACTCCGATTACACGAATATAAAATTTAAATTAATACCGTGTTTGTGCGCCGATAAAACAGAGCAAAATTGCCCACACTAACGAAAGAATACCTACATACATACATGCATATATTGGAGTTTAGTTTGGCGAAAACTAAATCGGCTAATAATAGATCGAATATAACTTTTTTTTATTTACAAAACTCTGTAGGCATATTATGGATAAGATAACCTTACCGCTTGGACAAACATTACGCACGAATTTGCAAAAAAAAAACGTTTAAGTCTCTTAAGTTACTACAATTAATTCCGGAAAGTCTGCGGATTTATGAGTAATACTACACAAGTAACGTATAAAGAATCTACCACTGCATATATATACATACATTAATAGGCGTCAATGAATGACGAAACTAATTTACAGATGCCTAAGATTTTATTGAAGTGAAGACAAGTGTGCTGTACACACTCTCTCAAATTAGTACAGCACAAATTTGCGTGATTTCTTTTCCGATGAGTGGCTATATTTATTATTGTCCTTAGAGAATTGACGTTGTAACATACTCATCCATTTATGGAAATTCTAATAAGCTAACGTTTAAGATTAGAATATTGCCGTTACAGTTTGTTTTAATTGTACCAATTACAACAAATAAAAGTGCTTGGTGACACACAGATGTAGTAAGATGCTCCGTCTTGCGTATCTAAATACCGACATATATTTCACTGCTCTAGTAGGTAAATTGCAAGA
This sequence comes from Popillia japonica, assembly GCA_004785975.1. Taxonomy (NCBI): domain Eukaryota; kingdom Metazoa; phylum Arthropoda; class Insecta; order Coleoptera; family Scarabaeidae; genus Popillia; species Popillia japonica. Next base: position 64,805 of record ML218463.1, read on the forward strand.
TATCGTACTTGAGGCGGCATTTTTTATGGAATGAGAATGTGCTTTCCCTAAAAATATGTCATTACGGTAATCGTTTTGGAGACAATATTTCACTATATTATTAACTGTACAAGAATGAATGTGCTGCAACGCATAAAACTGTCAAAATAATAACTTAGCAGATTCCAAACCTGGTGGTATATTTATTACAGTATGGAATGCATTTCCCCAATTACACCGGAAATGCAGCTTCTTCCGCCAAAAAGAGTATATCTTGAGACATCCTCTTATTCGAAAAAAATACTGCAGCGCTCTTCAAGCAGAGATCAATGCTGTAATTTTCTCTAACAGTCAAGCAGCCATAATGGCACAGAGTTCTAGTACCACCAGATAGAATATAGTCTGGGAATGCTTAGGAAAACTAAACAACCTAGACAGAGAAAGGAGAGTTGCATTAGGTGGCAAACGACAAAGCTAATCATTTAGGAAAGAGAGCTGCTACAACTTTGTTTGTGGGGCCGGAACCGTTCTGCAGAATGGGGATGAGCACCTACAAAAAAAGAACTCAAAGACAAGGAGGAGAAGTTCAGAGCATCCCTCTGGCAGAATCTTCACATTATGGTTAGTTAAGCATTATTTCTGTTTTGATGTGGATATATGACAAAGATGTTGAACTTTGCATCTGGTATAACCAAGAGAAGGTCGTTGGCATAAATTAAAAATAAAGTAGGACCTAAAGCTGACTCTTGAAGTGTGTGTCGTTGAAGGGAGCTAGACCGTAATTAATTTGTGCACTTTACTGACAATTGATAAACAAGATCAAATGCTTTGGATACATCAATTGAAAATCCCATACTATGAAACGTCTTCATTGCTTCCTGTTCTCTTAGTTTTGCAATAGCTCTTTTGTAGATCTCAACTCGATGTGTTAGGAGGCTATTTCCAACAAAGTTTTTATCCAACTCGAATTAACTTTCTTTACTAGTAAGTATGAGTGCACACGGAGCACCTCCACCACTCCTACCTTCAGGAGGTGTCGGTGACTATAACCAGATCTAAACCAGCTAACCTGTTGCCAAAACCAAGTCTAAATCAGATAATCTGTTGGTGCCGGTGTACAGGTGTGTTGGCGACAGCAACAACTTTGTTGGTTTAGTTGGTTGCCTCTCCCTCCCCTCCACCTATTTTATTCCTGTATTTTCGTTAATCGTCATAAAAGTTTTTTTTAATACCTAATAGGAAGTAATATTGTGTGTGCTAGCTAAGTTTGCAGCACATTAATTGTAATAACAATTAAAATAAAATTCTTGTCTCCGATTATCATAATGGTATATGTATTTTTATGACCTTTTTAACTTATCTTATTATCCAGATAGTTTTTTCCACTTTTTTGGGTCAATTATAACACTGCAATTCGAACAGAGATCAAATTTATTCCAAAAACTTTACAATTGCAGTGCAGTCATTGCAGTGTTATAATTGACCTAAAAAAGTGGAAAAACTATCTGGATAATAAGATTATCATAATGGTGTTTACATCGGAGCATATTGCTTTTATTTTAATGGCACATTACAGAAGTGGTACACCAGATGATGTAGTAGTGAAGTTCTATTGAGCAATTCACTTGGTTCCCAGATTACGATGCAGTGAAACACCGCAGGCATATAATTCATTATTTTGAAGAAAGGCATTGCATTTGCAAAATAAACCCCACTGGCAGACTTACAAAATTAACCAAAGATGTCTTAGATGATATTCGTGAAAGAATGGAATATAGTCCGCAGAAATCTGTACCTACCAAAATTAGCTAATCAGCTAATGTTAAGAAGTCATTATCGTTCTATTTTCTTTTAGGACATTCTGTGGAAACTTGCTACAAAGCACTTACAAAAAAGCTTCATCTGCACCCTCATAAATTAACAGTGGTACAAAAATTACTTCCAGTTGATTTTGAGCAAAGGGTTACATTTTGCCAGTGATTTAATGAACATTTAATGATGTTCTCGATTTGAAGTTCTTTAGCGATAAAGCTTCATCTTTCAGGGTACATTAATTCACAGAACTACAGAACTTGGGCTACTGACAATCATATAAAAATAGGAACTTGGGTAGCAGTAGCTAGGCGAAGAATTATTGGAGCAATATATTTCTATAAAACCATGACCGGTGAACGATACCCTACCATATTAAACGAATTCATAACACAACTAAATGATGATGAGCTACAACAAGGTTCTTTTCAATAAGATAATGCCTCCTCCTCTCCCTCCTCCTCTCCCTCCTCCCTTCCCTCCACACAGGACTAGAGATAAGCAGGAACATTTCAGACAAGTTTTGATGATAGACTCATAAGCGATGACTTATGGCCTCCATCCTCTCCAGACCTGACGCCATTAAATTTTTACTTGTTCGGCAATCTAAAAAATAAAGTCTTCAGAAATAGATTACACAATTTAGAAGAACTTCAAGCAAAGAAGAGATAACTAATGTCATCATGGAAGAACTGCAAAATGCATTTGAAAATTTAAAACACAGAGTAAATATTTGTTTAGATAATAATGGAAACAACTTTCAACATTTTTCCGATACTCATTTGTGATTATTTACAATATATGTGTGTAACTCTAACCTGTAAATTTGTAATTGTCAATATGTAAATAAAAATTTCTGGAGGAATTTTATTTTATTTTTAAGTATTACTATACTGTTAAATGGGTTGTATATCTAAAAGAGGTCACATGGGTTTTGGTATTAAATGAAAGCATTGTATTCGCAAGGTATATTGGTAATTTATTATTTGTAAATTTAGATCAAAACATTAGAATCTAACTGCTTTACACAGCTTTACTTCCAATGGACATTCATTCCTGTATTTGTATATACTTATACAAACTTTTTCTAATCATCGCGGATAGCAAGTAAATATGCGAAATATTTCCGGCAGTATTCGTTGAATACACTCACTCGCTAACAGTGAACTATGAATTTTTAGGTCAAAGTCAATAGCAGTCCCATTCACTTTTCTCAATTTAATGTTAAAAGCATAATGTTATATATTACGATAGTTATTTTTTCATTATATCAATTTCAATTCCTCCTCTGTGGACATGCTACCAATTCTGTCATCCTCAATAGGCGCTAACCGCTGTAATCTTATACGTCTTAGGCTAGGGTTATACAATTTCCTAAAAAGAATTATTGGTTTCCACGCAAATACTAACAATATTGGTCAGTACTTTAATCATCTAATTTACACATACTTACCTTTCAGCACTTAACAACACCTACGTGTGTGTGTCACCGTTTGCTTTCCTGTTAGAATTAATTCTGCAGTATGATGACATACACAAGAAACTTCTTTGAAGATATTCTTCAACGATTTTGGATGCTAATATTGCAAAACTAGGTGTAATCATACTTTCCAAAAAAAAA
>ML218464.1:0-32377 GCA_004785975.1 Popillia japonica
AAACACGAAGGCAACAATTTTTGAAGGTTAGATAAAGAGATGTTAGCATAACCGATAAAGCAATGGATATGCTCGAAAAATGTCCTAAAGATACTGACCCAGAAACATTGCTGAGTCATTGGTCTCAACACTAAATTGTCGAAAGCTTTAGAGCTCTTTTCTAATCTAAACAAAAGCATCAATGGAGCAAACATTTATATCTGCATATTGTTAGGACCTTCTATCACGGCCTCATGTAACTTGAACGTTTAGAGACGAGTTGACCAGAATGCTTATGAATCAATTTATCGGTTCTAATGTTCCATTGTGAAAGTAAGCTCAATGTAAAGCAAAAGCAGATATTTACTTCTGCAAAATAATATCTCTCCAGATGCAAGCAAATTTGTTTTATATTTCCCTAAAAAGGTGAGAAAAGTAGATGAGCATATACATATGTATGACCATTGCTGCATGCTATGCACGGGTAACGGTTCTAGACGGAAAACAGAAAATAGGGAGTTTCGGTAACTTTGTAAATGTGACCTTATTTTGGGATATCAGATATGTGGGATGTTTTGTATGAAGATATGTTGCCTTAAGCTTTTCATGGCCACAAAGTATTTCTGGACTAAGATGATAACTATATAGGTGTGTAACGCCATGTTCTGGTGGCATTAATAATGATAATAATAATAATAGTAGCCCAAACTAGCTCATTTTTTGCATTTTTTGATAGATTTAAACTAATTTACTTCCCCGACTAACCAAGCACATACACCAGTTCTACGTTGCCAACCGTCACAATTTTGTTAATCCTTCATCACGAGTAAAAAAAAATCGTAATCCCACGACTACAATGAACCGTCTCTTAGAGATTTAACAAATGCCCCGAAGACATGAAAGACGCTTCATCCCACAATATATTGCATACCATTCACCTCCACAGAGGCGGACGTCTGCGAGGAGAATAGATTACGCAATTCGCATCATCCACCCTTACGATCTCAAATAGACGGATTAAAGTTCTTTTTAACCTTGCATTATCTTGATACCCGAAACACCGTGACCGCATCAGCTTAATATCCGCGCCTCCGGACCCGTATATGTGTACCCTTCGTCCTCGATACTGTACCAAAATGCGGGATAGGAAAAATGTTTGTATTTTTATCTCATGCGTGGCGCCTTTTCTTTTTCAGGACGGGACCCATCGCATTAGTTGCGTTGAAATCCTTCCGACAAATACAGATTTATGGTGGTTGGCGGATTAGATGTTCTTTCCACCAAGAAATTAAACATTTTTTTTTCACGGTGTAGTGAGTTTCGGATATGGGGTATGTACGTAAATGTGCTCCTTGTTACCTATCTAAAAAGTAGAAACATATCATGGCGTGGCATATCTGTTTCGGTGTTAAAAATCTTACAATAAATTATTGCCATCTGCTAGAGATTGTTGGCGGTGAAAACAGCCACGATTTATGTACATCTATGAACGTTTTATTATGATAAACAAATGTAAATCAAAGAGAGATTGAAAGCTCTTACTTTTTATCTTCGCTGTTGGAAGACGAGGAATTGTTTTTGGCTCACAAGAACACCTAACAACACTAGCTAATGAAATGATAGTTAATGATTTTTCTGAGGATCATCAAAACTGTACTCAAATTGCTTTGCCTAATCAATGAGAAATGCTTTGTAGTTTATATTGCTCAGAGAATTGTGTTTAGGCTATTTGTTTGGTTTTGTTTTTAATTGTGTTTTAGTTTCAAGCTTAAATATGATTTGATTTCATTTCATTTTAAAATTAAAAACGTATATATTCTTTAAGAACGCCTTATCACTGTTTTGCAACGTCCTTTGATATGATCAGAAGTCTTGTCTAACCAATAGATCAGTGAATGGTGGAGGATTTATTACATGGTCTAATACAGTCAACTTCGAGCAACTCAACACTGGTAGCATAGTGTAGCTTATATCTCCCAGCAAGATTTTGAACCATTTTTTGAACCCTTGGACAATGTTATAATTTCCTTGCAATTTTTTTGCCTGTGCCAAACCTATTACTTTTAATCTTTTATGCATTTTGCAGGTAGCTAAGAAATGGTAGTACTGAATTTTTACATCAATTTGAAGATTTCAGGCTATCATGTATGTATCTATGTTTTTCTTCCTCTGCGGAAGAGTCTAAATTTACGAAAACCCTCTTCTTTACTTTCTTTGCTGTTGATTTAATAATTTCTTTGCATTTCTCGAGCTTTTGACTGGTTTGTTCTTCCTCTAATGCATCTTTATGTGGTATGTCAGTAAGAACCGCAGATTGTCGTTTGTTCGACCTTTAAGGAAAGTTCTACGTTGCGCAGTTTTAGGTAGAGGGCGAATAAAAGAGCGAATATATTTGGGTCTTTTGAAGTATTTTGGCAACTCATATTTATATTCGATAGTGAGTTTGAAACAAGGGCTTCAGTTCCTTGAAAAGAAGCAAGTGACCGTAGATTATCTTTAATACCAGCTGGTAAATTAGACTTAGATGTGTCAAGAGTTTATTGTGGTGGATCAATCGATGTCGTAGCTACAGGTTATAAAGGCTGTCCCAAAATTAACGCAAGATTTGAATTAAATAGAAACCATAGTTTTTTGATTGTTATTATATTCAATCATAAAGTACATAGGATAGAGTTATTTATGGAATAACACATCGGACAAGTGGCCTCCACGGTTTTGCATGCACATACGTACTCGTTTGCATGACAATTCTGCATAAATGTGGCTGAATATCGTTGATGGAGCGGTGAATCTCCTCCTTTAATGCACGGGTGGTTGTGGGTTTGTTAACATACACCTGTGATTCTAAATAACCCCATAAAAAGAAATCGAATGGTGTTCAATCACACGATCTAGGGGGCCAATTCTGATCACCGAAACGAGAGAGAACACGACCTGGAAATGTCTAATACAGTAATTGAATTGTTTCACGGGCTGTATGGCATGTGGCACCGTTTTGTTCAAACCACATATTGGCACATCAATATCAGCCAATTACGGCAGAAGGAACTGTGTTATCATGTCGCGATATCGAAAACCAGTAACACTCACTGCTTGACCAGCTTCATTTTCAAAAAAGTATGGTCCAATTATGCCTCCAACCCAAAATCCATACCAAACAGTGACACATTGTGGATGCATTTGTTTTTCGACAATCACATGTGGGTTCCCAGAAACCCAAACGCGGCAATTTTGGCAATTAACAAAGCCATCAAGGTGAAAATATGCTTCATCGCTTAGGATGATTTTGCTCGAAAAATCAGCATCCATTTGTTCATGTTCAATGATTCATTCAACGAACTCTCTTGGCTGTGCATGATCATTAGGCTTCAGTTCTTGTGTTAATTGAATTTTGTAAGCATGGAGACACAGGTCTTTATTGAGTATTCGCTGTAGAGAGCTTCTTGAAATATGCAATTATTGTCCACGACACCGAATTGAGGTTCCTGGATTGCCACCGACACTCTCACGCACTGCTTCAATATTAACATTTGAACGGCTTGATTTGGACGACCAGTGTGTTTGGCGTCTCCAATAGATCCAGTCTCCCTGAATTTTTCAATTAATCTCTTCATAGTTGACGAAGTTAAAACACTATTTCGACCATATTTTGTATGAAATTTTCGAACTGCGGCCGCCAAACTTTCATTATTTTTGAAATATTGTTCAATAATGAAGACACGCTTTTCTATCGTGTAAGGCTCCATTTTTACTAACCCTCAACTGTCAGCTGTCGAATTGTTTTTTTTTGAGGGTTGCCAACACTTTACTGCACACATGAGGACAAATTCAAATCTGCGTTAATTTTGGGACGCCCTTTAGATGAACTGTTTGAGAAGATTGCGAAGATGCTGGTGGTAGATATGGTAGAAATTCTTCGTTCCCGAAAATATGTCTGTTAAACGGTTCTATGCCAAACACTTTGAAACCTTTTGCTATGTCTACTGGAATGGCCGCTAGCGGTAGCACATCCCGAACCAAACATTGAAGGACATATATTGTCATTGACTTTCCCGGGTTATTACGTAGCCAACTATCTCGTGCAGAAAGCAAATATTTTTCAAAAGGAGGAAACACACTTCTGTCCTACGGCTGGAGACGAGGAGAACAATGGGGTGGAAATGAAAACATTAGCACCTCAAATAGGATCTAGCATTATGCAAGATCAATAAGATGGGTTGACATGAGATATAGATTTTTAAAAATCTTCTGCCGTCATCCACCCAGAAGCAGAAAATTAGATGCACCAATGGATCATGGAGGACTATCCCTAATGAAGTGGTCCTAAAGTATTTTCTAGGAAATATAAACATAGAAGGCGTAGCACTTACCATCCCAATTACGGCAACACATACGGTAACCAGAATTCTCTTTTCAGTTGATGTAATGCCACCCAATTGCTTTGTTCCTTTTACGGCAATAACCTTCCTTACTTTTTGCGCAGTTGTTACCCCAGTCTCTACTGTATCCATCTCCAACGTCCGCTAATTTATAAAAAAAAGAGAAACATTGTTCTTTTTAAATTAAGTTGCCATTTGTAAAATTGATTTGAAACTAAACTTTAGTCGGCTTCTAAGATTAGTTATTTGAAATTAAAGTACGAGGTCGAAATTTACTTACGCGCTTGAAATATGAACAAAGTCGGAAATAACATTAACAGCGACATCTGCTGCTGAAAGTCAATAATCAACTGCCAAGAACATATGGAATCAAATACCAATAATAGAACACTGACAAGTTGTATTGGTCATTGTACAAAATCAATGGATAGGAACAGAAAGTCTCTTCAGAAACAAACTAAGTTTTAGAGACCACTTATGTATTTGCAGTGAGAACTAAAAAGCAAAAAAGTTTTGTTGTTGAAATGGATTGACCTTCTCTTGAATGCTTCGTATTGTGTGGGTGAAACAATGTACTCAATTTTTAAGTTTTATATCAAAAGATTTTCAGAAAAACGCAGCAGTTATATAGCAAACTATTTCTTCCATTTGAAAATCTGTAATAATAGAACCGCCTAGTTATTCCTAACCCTCTTTAAAAGTCCTAATACAGCAAAGTAATTTCTATTTGTCAAAAATCGTAAAATTATAAAGTGAAAAATAATATTGAGCAACAGGTTCGCATCCCACCATATCGTTAAACATCTACTCTCTTCTTATAGAAATATCCTTTATTTTATTATCCAATCCACACTTTAAGCTATAAACCGAAAATATTACTCCTACAGCAATCCACCATCGACTAAAGATAATTTCAAACAGAAGTGACTGGCGACAGAGTTCTTGTCCAGATAAGAATCTAAAATTGACCATTAAAGGCACTTAGAAGTGCTCGACGGACAAATAGCCGTACGAGATGATTTTTCACTTGAGATCCGGTAAATGCTTGTCCGTAGTAGAAACCCCTTCGTCTTCTTACCATGCCTCTCTGTCTCTCAACTGCGTTATTCAACCTACGCCGATCACCTTCCTTATCTCAGATTGCCGACGGACGGTTAAATTCGTGTGGTCCTGATCAGATACGAAAGATTAAGGCCATGTCATCGATGGCCGGACAAGGGACCCACTTTGATTTATGAGGCTACGACAAGTTTAAATGTTTTGGTGGTCTAACGACAATGAATGAGGTAATATTATGTACATACATAGTGCATATTTAAATTGTTATGAGATAATTAAACTTTGAAAAGAAAATTAAATTTGAGAAAATAAAATTAAGTTAGGTACTAAAATTTTTAACGCGTAAGTTATTAAGATCGTATTGGAGCTTCGAATTTCAAATAGTTATCGAGAGAGGGCACATTCTTAAGTGTTGTATAGTAGGAGGCATATTACACAACTATGTATGTTTGTGGTGGATCGTTCAACGCGGTTATATTTATAATATCGACTGAATGCTTTCTATTCTATTTTCTAGGAATAAAGGATAGTCAGAGGTAAGCTTTTAGCCAAATTGTGCTTGTACTGCTACAACTTTGGAAATAAAGTGCTATCTTGTGGTGTAAATATTATTCTACTGAAGACTCCAATTCTTATGATAAAGAGAATCTAAACTATTAGAAGTGCTTATACATATACAAACTATTACAAATAGGAACAGTTCTTGAAATTGCAGGCTAAGGTTTATAATAATAATAATAATAATAATAATAATAAGTTTTATTTCATAAGTTACAAATATAAATATGAAAAGTCAACAATACAATATTATAGCCTAAAACCAATAATATAAACTAATATATGTATATGTATATGAACACTATAAATTCAGGTAATCATTTAGTGAATACGGCTCAAGATTTATTAAAAAAGAACGTAATCTTTGCTTTAATAAATTTAAGGTAGGTGAAGTTTTAATAACTACTGGTAGCTTATTGTAAATTTGCACACATGAATAATATAAACCCTTTTCGGTTAGACTCAATCTATGTATCGGAAATATATAGTTCATATCACGTAGACGTGTGTTGTAGTCATGAGTATTTCTAGCATTAAAAAAGTATTGTGGATTCTTTTTGAAGAAAAGGACGCATTCATAAATGTATGTAGCATGTACAGTTAAAATATTGTGACGCCTGAATACAGTACGACAACTTTCAGTATTAGTCAGACCAAATATTAATCTGATCACACGTTTTTGAGCAATAAAAATTCTGCCAACGCTGCTACTCCGACCCCAGAGCAGAATGCCATACTTCATTCTGGAATAAAAGAGACTGTAGTACATACTGAGTAGAACTGAAAAGTCCAAAACAGCTTTCAAATTTCTAAAATCATAACATATAGTATTAAGTTGTTTACACAAAGTTCCAATATGAGTTGACCAACTTAAAGTGCTTTCTAAGTGAACGCCCAGAAATTTGATTGAGCTAACTGGGGTATAGGTTATGTTATTAAGTATAACGGTAGCAGGAGTAGAAGTAGAAGTAGTAGTACTTGCTGTAAATATCATACAGACCGTTTTAGCATCATTTAAGAGCAGCTTGTTACTCTCAAACCATTTATTTATACTACAGAAGTAAGTTTGGCTTTCATTGACTAAATCTGTAACATCTTTCTCTCTAATGAGAAGATTAGTATCATCAGCGTAGTTGACAAGCAGATGAGCAGAATTTTTTACAATATTATAAATGTCATTTATGTAAATATTGAAAAGGAGGGGGCCTAATATACTGCCTTGGGGAATACCTTAGTTAAGTTATACAACATGTAGCGTATTGTGTCCAAAGTTTGTGACTTTATTAAGTGTATAAAAATCTGTTTATTGATGAATGATAGGTAGATCCAAAAATACTTATATTCATGTACCTATATTGGCATCCAATTTTGCTAAATTTGCCAATTTGTGTCCAAATCAAAAAAAAAAGATTCAGGATTCAGAAAATTGAACCAGTGATTAAAGCTATTATGCCCCGACTTTCGAACAGTATCTGCTAGAATAAACTGTACCGAAAATAAAAAATATATTTATTTTTTAAACTCTGTAATTTAATGTTCACCATTACGACGCAAACAGGTTTCATATCGGTTTTGTAAGTTACTAAACGTAATTTATAAAAAGTTGTTGATTTAAGTGATGAAAAAATGTTTGTAGTCTTTCTTATAGTTCCGCAACATTCTCCGGTGGATTTTCTGCGGTAAATCTTGTTTCTTTGATCATACCGCAAATATATGCATCAGGTGGCGTAACATCCGGCGAATGAGAAGGATATTCGAAGTCTATTCATCGGAATATTGTTCTATCATCAAAATGCTGACGGAGTAAGTTTGGGATGCAAGGTAAAAGTTCTGTAAATCTCGCATAAAGAGTAGAATAGTTTTCCCTCTGTAACGTTCTTGGTTGACAGTAAGTGGATTCTGATTATCGTCTTCAAATAGTAATTCGGACACTGTTTAGTGGTTTGCTCTAGAAAATATTAAGGCCTCAAATCCAAGGAATCGAGTGGTTTATTGATTAATATAGCCGGTACGATAAAGATGACTCTCGTCTGAAAACCATGTTTTTCAAGTATTTGGGATTCTCAAGATGCGTTCACAGTAAATTGTCCTTGCATGTTTGTTCTCAGCTATTAGACGTCGTCCAACTTGAATACAATAGAAATAACTACCAGGTAATGTGAACAAATGACATGTAGATGTTGAGTTTACATGCAGTTCTTACAAGGTTTCTTTGCTGTCAGTGCACAATTTGGTTTAAAACACGTCCTACGTTTTCGTTGATAGATACTGATTTTCAAGAAGCCTTCAATCAGAAAGTACCTACTAGAAACGTATTTGAGACACCACGTTTGTGGCTGCTGAAAAAGCTAGATTTTCCAATGAGAAATTTTTATCTAAGTTTATGTGTCCATATACAGTGTGTTTCAGTTTAGACGAAGACAACCAAATAAATTGTTTATTAGTTACGCAATTATTATTAAACTCATTAGTGATAGTGGACATTAAGATTAATATTCTTGTACGAATAAATTTTTGTTGGAGTCTAAATCTGGCCAACTATGATTAAAATAAAAATTAGGATTTCTAGTAAAGTGATATTAGCGTTGAAGATCGGGCAAAAAAATATTAAGAAAAGTTGTTACTAGTCACTAAAACAATACAAATACGAAGAAAATCTTATTCCTGAAATTTTACATTTTTGTATAACCTCATTGAAATTTTTTTTATCTCAAATATCAAAAGTGTAACGAACAATCAAAACAATTGGAAACATCGACCTATCCATCACGGAGAATTTTTTCAATGAGTTTCTTTCTTTTTCAAGCGAAACTTCGAAACTTGTATTATTTTAGTCATTAGTAACAACTTTTCTTAATAATTTTATGCTCTATCTTCAACTTTAATATGACTTTACTAGAAACCCTAGTTTTTTTAATGATAGTTGGCCAAATTTAGACTCCAACAAAAATTGATTTATACAAAAATAGGTACTAATATTAATGGCCACTATCACTGATAAAAATTTAATAATAATTGCGTAATTAATAAACAATTTATTTGGTTGTCTTCATGTAAACTGAAACACACTGTTATATCTAGAAGATACTGTGAAAAGAACATACCAGCGAAACCTTGATGCTTCCTACCAAATTTCAAATTTGTAAATTATTCGTTTAATTCTAGATCTAGCTTTTCACTTAGCAGTTGCATCAACATTAACCTTCCGTGGGTAAGGTATGGTCTCTGAGACCGAGCCAATACATTTTGGGAAATATTTCAAAAGTTTTCCGCTATAGGGGGCTGAGTTGTCATGTATTCCTTTAGAACACTATGCTACTTCAGTACTGATGCAGACATTATATAGTGTATAGTGCTTCATAAAATAATAATTTAAACGGTCCAATAGACCGAGATTACCCTTCGTGACATTTAATTTTTTTCGGTGAGGTTTAAGAAAAAGTGAAATTTTTGTATATTAAATTATTATTTTGCAAGAAATTGTAGATGATGAATTGGGAAAAAGAGCAAGAAAGGTTACAGCGTCTAATGGATGAGCCAACAGATTCTGAATATGAACCAGACATCGAAGATGATAATGATAGTTTTACCGAAGATAACGTTGAAACTATTCAAGAAAATACAGACAGTGAGCAAGAATTTTCTGATAATGAACTAAATGAGATAGCAGAAGTTGACATACAAGAACAACGGACTCATCGCAAGCCTATATTTGAAGGAAGAGGGTTAAAATGTAGATGACTAGTATCGCTTTCTAAATATTGTAAAATCAATAAATTCACGTTTTCCTTGTTTATTGAAATATGTTCTCATCATTTTTTATATGATACTGATAATTTCAGTTTGTAGTTTTTTAATATAAAAATTAATAAAATTACATCACCAAAATAATTGGGTTATTTTCAAATTCGAAAATTTTGCAAAACAACACATTTATTAATGCAAATTTCATTCCCAGACCTCAACATTTATACAAGAATTACACAGACATCAAAGTTTTATTAATAAACGGCTTCACAAAGTTTTAAATAATTTTTGAAAATTGCGGTTTGCCAGACCGACCTTACCCATAACAGAAAATTTTGCACCTTACCCACGGAAGGTTAAAGTTGCAATTTAAAGCTGCTGAACCAGCAGCACAAAAAATCATACAAAAACACGGCAACAGCCAATCGCAATTCTATATTAATATACCCGACAAGGAGCCACCAGAGAAAATGGAACCTAGTACAGAAAATCGAAAAAAAGCAACGTTGAAGAAAGCAACGAAATACTTAGTTATTTACGATACAAGTGTTAAAAGTGCGATTTTAATTCACGAGTAAAAGTTTACGAGTGAAATAAAATAGCATTTTTAGCACGTGATCGTACAATATTTTTTATACAAACACAATTTTTATTATAAAATATAATGAACCTCTACTGACCAAATCTGACAGCTCATGAATACGTTTTGACACAACTGGACGCAACCGTTAAATTATGTCAAATTAATTTGTCACAATTTGTACAAAAGCTTTTATTTAATTGTCTGCAAATAATAATTCTGCAAGTACAGCAACACATGGAATAAATATCTCCAATTGCACAAACTGTACATTTAATATTAATTATCCAAAGAATATATAATTTTCATTGTAATAAAAAAAATCATTTATGTACGGAATTTTAACGTCATTTTTCACAAACTGTCATTTACTCCTTGTTCTTGTTCTTTTAACACGCTACGCTATAAAATCGCATTTTTACGTGAAGTTATCCGTGCATGGCCGTGTCAAAATGTCAACTTTTAACGGTCTGTGGGTGTTTGTAGAAATTAGTATATTATGACACTAGTGCATAATCGAGCTTTTAAACCACGAGTAACGAGGTTAACGTTACGAGTGCTTTAAAAGCTAATTATGCACTGTGTCATACGATATCTTTTAGTATAAATGCAACAATAATTTTAACTAGAAGAAATCAAATCAATAATTTCAATACATGTTATCGAGTGAGATGTGTGTCTATATTATGTCATTTGACATTTCACTTAATTATTAAACACCATTGTTGTATTAATAATGTCGACAGACGCAACCGTTAAATTACGTCAAATTCCAATTTGTACAAAAGATTAGTTCGTGCATTAATAAAGAAAATCAAGTAATACCGAGTGCAATAATTGAAGCCGCTTATAAAGCGACATTAGATTTGTTGCCCTCAAAATCTAAAAAAGAATATGTAGTTTTCATTGTAATAAAAATCATTTGATATGTAGGAGAGTACGGTAAAGTGAAATGGCGGGGCAAAGTGAAAAATATTAATAAATATTTCTATAGAGGCGCCATCGTGCGTTCATACTGGCAATTGTTTCTAACCGACATTCCTCATTATAAATTTAAATTGATACAGCCCTGGAACAACGTAGTATCGTTCTATTGCAAAAAGTTTCTACTGGATTGGTTGTAATATTCAGAGTAAGGGAATGGATTGTTATACTTTTGTACGTTTCATGTTAGTTTAATTGTGACATTTGTGTGCAATAACATTATAATATATCTTCAATTTGTTACGCAGAGACTGTGTATAGGTCCTGTTACAAACTGGTATGGTAGGTTTTTTGTAATTATGCGACTTTGGGGTAAAGTGGAATGGCGTTATAGGGGCAAAGTAAAATAGTATTCGTCCATGTCTTATAAAAGCAAGAAAAAAGGCAAGTAGAAAAAGAGTTTATAGGACAAATTACACGAATAGTTGAAGCAAGAAATGAATTGGAAACAGCCTATGAAGTGAAAATCACGAGAAGTTATCGCCAGCATCACAACCTTTTTATATTCTCAGACGTTGATGATATCAGTACCATATACAAAAAAGAAATAACTGGTTGTTAAAACATCATTTTCTTAAACATGGCAAAATTATGTTTTCAAGATAAAAAATAAACTATTTTTTCTTAAATATTCGTTGAATTTCCCATCACCACGTTTATTGTTTCAGTAATTTCATTTTGCCCCGTTGGTTATTTTAGTTTACCCCACCCGGCGGGGTAAACTGAAATGATGGCATGTTATTAAATGTGGTTCAATAGTTTCAAATTATGATCAACTATAAGTTTGAAACTCTACGGATATTTTCCTAAATACTCTAGCATTCGTATGAACAGCAAATAAGTTATTTCAATTTAAATTTATGCGAAATATGAATTCTTATTGCTTAGCTATTCCACTTTACCCTACTCTCCCCTACGGAATTTTCTCTTGTCATTTTTGACAAATTGTCATTTACTTTTAACACTAGTGTTAAAAGTGGCCTTTTTAACACGCTACCACGCTACGCTATAAAATCGCATTTTTAAGTAAGTTAGGCATGTCAAAATATCAACTTTTAACGGTGTTTGTAGAAAAAAATATTTTTCCGTTTAAAAGAATTGAATAAAAAGTGTCCTCAGATTCGTTTGACTTCGTTAAATGTGCCTTTTTTCTTGTAATCATGCCTAAACTGTATCTACAAGAAAAAACCGCAGTACAACCAGTATTTTACATTTTAAGATAGTATTTTAATTACCTTGTACCACACACCTTTAACAATAAACTGTAACGTAATCCTGACAAAGCGATTAATCACAAATGCGTAAAATTACTTGGATCGTGCTGCACACACCATTTTAAAATCTGCAGACGTTCGATGATCCATTATAGTCGTAGAGAAAAGAACTTCTTCTGTCCTATACATTGCATCGACAAAAGAAAAATTCAATATCGTAAAAAAGTCTAAGAAAACCTTTTCATATTTTCAAAACCCTTTCGTACCGTACGAACCAAGTATTGTCGGATTGAATAGTATAGGTTAAGCCGCTTATGCGTCTGATCTATATAATAGAATTCTTTCATAAAAGGAGGATGCATTCAGAGATTCCCAGCGAAATACGTTAAATGAAGTTGGGTGCATGATAAAATGTGCTTTCGCAATGGAGTTTATTTAAGATGCGGAATTGTATTTAGATTAAATTCTTACTAATCAACGGTCGGTCATAGCCAGCAATAAAGAAACGTATATCTCACATAAATGCAACAGAAACGAGACATTTTAAAGTAAAAGGCGAGGTAAAAAAAATAATTGTATGTACAAAGTCGGAATGCAAGAGATGACTAGAAACTATGAATATAGAATAGATAAATAATAAAACTTTTGAAACAAACACCTGACTCTCCAGGACCAATTTTCGGTGGACACATTCGGAAATACTATTTATGGTCGTATTTTATGAACCCTTATTAATATTTATTTAACCGGCTAACAACGCGCTCCTCTGTCTTAGAATCCAACCATGCAAGACCAAAGTTAAATTTTAGACAATGGTCATTTAAGAATGCGGCTTCGGAATCATTGTTAAAAGTTTATGTTCCAGAAAATAATAAATTTTCCTTCTTCTTTTCAATGCCGTTCAACACATCTGTAACGGCTACACGCCCGCTAATACAATTCGTGAGATACACAACTTGGACACCCACATACGTTGTTGCTGATGCTGGTCACCAGGGGGCGTGACCGTTATGCGTTGCTCTAGTAAAGATGATGCTGTAAGGTCCATAAAAGACAATAATTTCTGGTAAAATATGCGCTCGCTGCAGTCTTTTGTATGGATATTGTGTACGCGCAAGGAACCGGCTATTATTCATGCATAGCTATTGTTGTGTATAGATTTTCCTGCTTGGATATCTATTTTTTCGTTACGAAGAGATAGTGTCATAAAATATACGGAACGTGTCTCGTAAGCTTACTTATTATTATTATTACTAAAAGGGATAGGTTATTGGTATACAATGTAAATTATGATAGAATGTAAATGCACATAAACGTCTGTGTTCCCTATTTGAACGAAAATTTAACACTACAGATATTTGTAATTTATTATTATTGTTATTATGTACCTGTTAAATGTAATCTAGAACGTTCGTGTAGGCTATGTCTTGGAGATAATTTTGCATACACTTAACAATACTTCGCTCTTGTCGAAGAGACCATTTAATTTTTTTTCGTTTAGTTTCTGTTATTATATGATTGCATTATTAGAATTTTTGATAGCTTATCCTTTGATGAGTCATGGAGATAGGGTCGTTAAGTATTACATTTTGCTTATCTTCCTGAGATAATACCTCAGAGTGCCAGAACCAGTAAATAAAACCCTCATGGTATTAAGATTTTTTATTTTGAAACTCAGAGATTCAGACTTATTTGCTGAACAAGGAATAGCCTTCTTTAATTACATAATTTTTAGGATGTCAGCCCATTATCAGGTTTTACAATCAGTTTCCTACTGCTGAAAATAAGCCTTTAAATGACTGTTGGTAGGGCTACCGAATGCTTCTGTTGTAATAGTTCCGAACTCGGTATCTTTGCTTACAAGCTCATTGACAGTCGTTGTGTCCACAGCTCTAGGTTGTGTTTCTTTTGACCAGAGATTTCCGGGTGAGTAGATAGCTTGATTGATAGCATTTATTTCTGTTTGAAACATGACTAGGCTTAATTAATAAAGAATGTGCAGCAAGATAGCCTTTTAAATTAAGGTATTCAACTCATGCTTTCTTTTTCTAAGACACAGTAGGTAACATCTAGAATTTTGCAGAATGACATAGAGTATTGGCCATAAATGTTTTATAGCTGTATAATTATCTTGTCTTAATGTTATTATTATTGCAACCATCCATGTGATTAGTGTTAGTTTTAGCCTTAAATGTCTTTTACACTATTCCTTGAGCATCAAGTTAGTTTAATAAATCCGACTAGTGGCTAAGGACCTAGTGAACTGACGTCATTGTCCTGCGGTCCTGGGTTCGAATCCCGGTATGTTGTTTTTGAATTTGATTTTGTGGATTTTCTTAAATTCCATGGCAAATGCGGAAAGGCAGCATACTAAGTCAGTCTACAGCCGCAGCTGTTATAATATTTCATGGCCAGCCAATGCCTCCTGTAATTATTATTATTAAATCTTAAGTTTATAGTATAACCTAGGAATCTTCTTTGACACCGGATATAACTTCAGAGAATACCTCAAAAAGCTTACTGAGAAAGCGGAGGACAAAATAGTGGAGGGAATTATATAATTGATTCTAGACATTGGAGGACCATTCAGTTGTAAGAGAGGACTGCTCGCGGCAGTAGCCCACTCAATATTGTTGTATGGAGCATCAGTATGGGAGCAAGCGTTAAGTGTTCGTAAGAACTGTATGTTACTACAAAAACTGCAGCCCAGACTTGCGGCAGTCTATAAAACCGCATCTATTACAGCTTTCCAAGTTATTACCGGCATTCCGCCGATAGACCCAATGGCCCAGGAAAGAAGATTTATCTACGAACAGAAGGGCGAAAACACTGTTAGAAGCGCAAAAACTAGAACTCTGAATCTCTGGCCGAAAAGATGGAAAAAGAACATGCTTACAGGACAAATAGTTAATACTGGAACTGAAGCCTTGGATTGCGTGTAAGCACAGAAATACAGATTACTACCTGACACAAATTTTGACCGCTCATGGGGTATTCAGAACGTACACTAAGCGAATAGGCAAAGCGGCAGGTGGGGAGTGCATGTACTGTGGGAACATAGACACTGTGGAGCACACTATCTTGTATTGCAAACAATGGGAAGAGATAACCTTATGCCTACTATGATCGAATCCAAGGACCACTGGAGGACGATTCGTCTTATGATCAAGGCCATAATGAGAACCAAGGAAGAGGATGAACGAAAATTGCAGACAAGGAACGACAGAGATATTTAAGACATGAGGAAGAACTACTCGACCACTTTATGAAGTTCTGTTGAAGATGGTTCCATAAAGTATGCCTGAAGATTTAGAGGGTGGTTTGGTTCGTTATACCACTAGGAGTCCTACTCTTCCACGTTACGGGATAGGATACACATGGAGTCCACAAAGGATTTACCACCAGAAAAAAATTTAAGTTTAAATTACGAGAATTTTAAAACCGTTTATTTGAATTTAGTTGTTGCAGAACAAATATAAAGAAAAGTATGTATTTGTTTTTTTTATTATATTTTAGAGTAATTTAATAATTTTACATTCGTACAGTGATGTTTGGTTGCAGTATATGCTGAATTAAGCAGCAATGTCTGGAGCAATTAAAAAAAAGAGATATAACAACGTTTTGAACACTCTTAGAGTACTAAGGTCTGTATAATGCAATTGTAAGAGACAGCTGTCAATTAATAGAATGAAAAGAATTATCATTGATATCAGTTATTTGTTTTTTTTTTTTAATTTTAGATACCGTAAGAGACACGGTCTTATATTGTAAGGTTGCATTTCGTTTTTATAGATTTTTTTGAAGAAGTGATAATTCTCAAAAGAGAATATGCAGAATCACTGACCTCTAAAAGTCGTAAAAGTGATCTCATACTTATTTCGACATTTTGACAATTTTTGATTCTTTCTTTTAGCTTTAGAATTTAATAATTGGAAAATGGACGAGGAAAATGGGATCTGTACTAGTTTTAGTATAATCATTTTATGTTGTTAATACTTTTTTCCATTTCTAGGTCAATTATAACACTTTTAATTCGATTAAAGATCAATTTATTCCAGAACCTTTACAATTCATTAGGTTTTCGTTACACAACTTCTTCAGTGGAATAAAAATTGACATTTAATTCGTGTCAATTAATAAACAACTAGCCATGCCTACCAACAAAATTATCTACAGACAAAGAAATTCAGTGATATATAGGATTATGTTTACAATATCGTGGACAACTTAAGATATTTTATTTAAATGTAACTTTATAATAAAAAAATCCTTATTTCACAGAATTTTTGGTCAAGCTCTAACAATTCTGTTCGACGACTAGAGAAAAACTTAGCAAAAAAACCAAGTCAAGAGCTTAATTTGATAAAATTCAGGCGGGATTAGGTGATTAAATTATTACAAATAATACTTAAATTTTCATTATCTGTTCTAAAATTGACCGCGTTATTTTCTTTTTTAATGTATATCATTTCCTATATTAATCTCTTTTTCTAATTATTTTCTTTTTTTTTAATTTTAACATTTTCAAAGTCAAAGTTATGTCGTAATTCTTTAAAATGCTTAGACAAAACAATTTCTGCGGCTATGACATGCGATACAGTGTATTGATGAATATAAAGTCGTTTTTTTAAGTATTGTCTAGTCTGACCTACGTAGCATTTATCACAGTCTTTGCATTCTAATTTATGTACGACATTACTTTGATTATCTTTATTAAGAGTTATTAAATTTGCAAATAACTGTCTATTATTCTTTGGTGTAAATGTAATGTTTATGACTGATTTTTTAAATTCGTATTTAATTTTGTCATTTAAACCGTTGATGTATGGAATTGTGTTATATATTTTACTATTTTCTTAGTGCCTGTGTTGTATATTTTATATAGCTATTCATTTTTATATTAATTCTTCGTAAAATTTTTTGGGATAATTATTTTTGTTTACAATTGATCTAACTGCTTAAATTCTTTTTCTTAAAATCAAGATGTGCTAATTTAATAGCCTGATCAACTAAACTATTAATTACGCTTTTTTTTTAATTTACCGAAGTGTTTGAAAAATAGTTTAAGTGTCTGTTGCTATTTTTGTCTGTTATGTACCAATTTGTTGTTATGTTCGTGATATTATGTATTATCTTAACATTTAAAAAAATTATATAATTTTGATATTCTTTTTCTGCAGTAAATTTTAATCTATTATGATAGGAATTGAATGTGTGAATCTTGCTCAAGACCCTCTATTACTAAATTTGCTATTAGAGTAGATAATGGAACTGCAATGGGTTCTCCATTCCATTTCCATTGTCTGTATATAATTTTGTTGATAGGCATGGCTAGTTGTTTATTAATTGACACAAATTGAATGTCAATTTTATTCCACCGAAGAAGTTGTGTAACGAAAACCTAATAAATTGTAAAGGTTTTGGAATGAATTGATCTTTAATCGAATTGAAAATGTTATAATTGACCTAGAAGTGAAAAAAAAGTATCGGCAACATAAGATGATTATAATGAAAGTAGCACAGATCCCATTTTCCACGTCCATTTTCTAATGATTAAATTCTAAAGTTAAAAGAAGGAATCAAAATTTTGATTTCTAATAGAGATCGTCTTTCGTGAACCGTTTTTTTCATATAAACTCATTTTCTCTCTGTAATGCATACCTTTCGTTTATTTGCATCTATCAATGACACAATAACTGTTCGTAATGCTTCGGAAAATAAATATTTCGTGAACCTGCAAACATTTTAAACATTTCCTTTGAAGATAATAGCACGCCAAAAGCAATAAACGATATTGTATTACCGAGCCCACCCGTTAGAAAGTTAAATAAAACATACAATTGGCTTTGACTTTTAGCAAGAACAGGTAAGCCGATTTTATGTCTTTGAAATGTCTTGTTAAAATAACGAATCCCTATCTAATCTGTTTGGATGCCAGGGTGACATCTTTGTTGTGCCTACAAAATTAATGCAGGCCTTTTACAGTTTTTTTTTGTGGAATCGTTTTTGTTCTGTTTATTTCTTTTAATATTTGTTTATTGATTTAAAATAGAATATCGTAAATATCATCCTGAGAATTCAATTAATATAAGCGGCAGTTAATATACTGCGCATAATAAATTAGTTATACTTGTGTTTTTAATTAACAGCTTTCCGTTCTTTTTTTTTTTAGTAAATGGAAAAGCAGTTTTAGTATAGATGTTTACGTCTGTAATGCCGTAAGTATTTGCTTTAATCTTATCGCCGTCCTCATCACGAAGCTCTTTATGCTTTCTGCAGTACTGTGAATGACTTTTGTAAATAAACATAAATGGGAAATCTATGGTGCAGCTACTTCTCACAGTGACAGGCCTAGGTCCTTTGTGTATACGGACCTGAAAAATGTAACCTTTACTATTCTATTCGTGAAAGAGGGCAAAAATAAAATACTGGAACATGGCCGTGTGACCGCAATGGTAAAAGTAGACTCCATCATGTTGTGAATGGGTGCAAAATGCTCATTCATTTGTCCAGTAGTTTTTTACGTATGATTCAATTTTGAATACAGACAGAGTGTCACTATTATGTTGTTGCTAATATTTTTATGTCAAATACGACTGGTAAAACGTAAATCTATACACTATGGTTATCTGTTTGTTTACCAGCAAATGTCACCATGAACTATACATAGCGTATTATTGCTTCGGATAAATCTATGTTATAACAAAACCTAGGAAACTTATTTATACACACAAATATACAGTATTCAGTTGCAGTGGTAGTTCAACCAGCAATAGACTTGTGAAGCTACTACAATTGCATTGCCCACAGATAAAGCAATACCAGACAGTCATAGATATTTGCCAACAAAATTTTTTGATTTGACTTCAAAATTATTAATAGAAGAGTCTTTGATGTACAGGGTGGGCAAATAAGCGAGGTAAGCGGCTGTATCTCAGAAACTAATGATCGTAGAGAGTTACGGTAAAGTGGGCAAGGAAAAATGCAGGAAATTATTTTCAAGTTACCAAAATGGCCGCCAGTGGGCGTTTCCACCATCTTGAATTACATACGTTTCTCGCGATTTTCCCCAATGAATGTAACAAGAAAGTATTTGCGTTTTAATGTTAACTTAAAGTCAAACATTTTTTGTAAAAACAATTTTTCTCTATCTTTCGAAATAAAGTGGTGCGGGGTATTTGAATGTTGTTTTAAATAAATGCCTGTAACTTCGAAACGGCTTAATGGATTTGGATAAATTTGGTTACATTGAGAAGAGTATTTCTTGGGCTTTTAGGTTTCTCGTAATCATGACAGTTGTGACCTACACGGCCGCCGATAGAGGGCGTTATTCGATATTATAACCAAACTATTGGATCTCAAAAAATTTAAATGCGATAATATGACTTTTTTAGACTAGAAAATAGACAAATGACCAACCAATAAGCTTGCGCAAGTGCATTTTAAAAGCTTTTTCCTAACTCAAATTATTAAAAAAAATACTAAACCAGAAAAATCCATATATCCCCATTTAAAAATGCATCGCTTGCTTGCGATAAGAAGGCAAGTAGTAGGCCAGGGACACGACAATCGCCTAACAAAAATATTGCCCAATTAACGTCAAACTTTTGTCACACGTAGCCCAATATTGTTGATTGCGTATAATTTGAGTACTTTTTAATCAAAATGCCTCTCACAAATAATGAAGCCGTTAACATGATTGCGATTTATTTCGAGTGTTTTCAAAATGCAGCTATAGATGCAAGACAGTACGCGACACGGTATCCAGATCGCCGTCATTACGGGAGAAGAATGTTTCCGCGCTTGGTACAGCGATTATGCGATACTGGAAGTTTTCGTCGTCCTAAACGTCGCAGGCGTCGCAATGGAAGGACCGAAGAAAACATTATCAATGTCTTGGCTTACACAGAATTTGATAAACATGTAGGAATTAGAACATTGTCTCTAGACTTGGGAATAGCACGAACAACTGTTAGAAATATTTTGAAAGATTATTGGTAAATAATTCCAAGTATGTATCTTAGCACATACTCTCAAATATACAATTCAGTGTTATTCTGATTATCTTATTATTATTATATTGGACTTGCTGTTGAGAGGCATCTACACAGGACTGTTAGAGTAATGGTTTGGGGGGCTATTGCTTATGGCAGCCGATCACTACTTTTGTTTATTCGAAGCAGTATGAGAGCTGCGCGTTATGTTGATGATGTCCTACGAACCACTTTACTACCTTATCTAGATGGCCGTCCACACGTCCTTTTTTAGCAAGGCAATGCACGTTCCCATATTGCTCGTCGAACTATATGCTTTCTCCAAGAAACAGGCGTTAAAGTTTTGGAGTGGCCACCCCGTTCCCCGAACTTAAACCCCATCAAACATGTGTTGGGTATTATGGGGAAAAGACTGTTCAATTTGCACCATCCTCCACAAACTTTGGCGCACTTAATCAACGAAGTTCAAGTTGATGGGAACGAGGTGCCACAGGGAGATATCGACCAAATGTTATCGTTTTATTTCTGATGTAAAACTATCACATTGCCAAAAAATCAAGTTAAACAAATGATTTGTTCTAGGTATAGCACTTGTAATGTCACCGAGTATAATTGGGAAGAAAGTACATGAAGCACTTAATCGTGTAACTATAAATATAAAAGTATTAATAAACAATGAACAGTTGAGTGGTAGTTTTGGCAATCAGAATTTTTTGTAAACCGAATTCAGCCATGCTTAAATTAAGCCGGATTAGCGGACCTGTGCTGCACCATAAATCGTAATTATTGCGATGGAATATCGTTTTCAGTAAACGTAGTAGTGAATATCGGACTTTACACACTTATAAGTCGTACATTTACAGCAATTTTATCAAGTACGTGTACTGACCCATTTTCCGATGCTGTAATAGAAAGCAGTTTTAATTTTAACTTAACGACAATTACAGGGTGTTATGAAGACGATATTGCCACGCATATAAAATTATGTAAAACGAAACCGTCGTTTTACTGCATGATCTCTCGTTCTCTAAAAATTCCTCCATTCAAACTCCCTTACTGTCAAGAACATTAACATAAATCAATGTTTTCAAAAGCGAACGTGAATAAAATCGCAAATTTGTAAGCGTTGGAAGTTACGCCCCAAATGTGACCGTCAATATTCCTCCTTACATCATTTATAATGTTTGCTTTTACAATAGTTTTTAAATTTTGGCCACCTTAATGTGAGGAGTGTATGTCGCCGGAACAGAACATCTGTCTTTAACCGCATTAATATAAGACACGGATACATTTCTTAAAGGGCTATAGAATCTATACAGAAGGGAATCTTTTCCTTGTGCTAGTTTAGAATATTCAATAGAACTAACATAAATAAAAATTATACAAGTTAACAGATATTATCTAAATATGTGAAGGGAATCTACAATCTATTTACATCTATGGTTCACAAGGGGGAAATCTTAAAGAGATTTTGAAACGATTTTGAATGGACTTCAGAAGAATTAGATTGCGGTCGAATAAGATGTATCGTTATGGTCTGTGACTTCAACGAAGTGAACGATAGGTCCTCGCCATACATCAAACGCAAGCGTATAGCTACCTACCGGTATAGTTTCTCGGTTCTTTTTGTCGCTTCTCGGCCCTGAAAATCGGTAACAAAAACCGTGCATGAATGCGTTAGTTATACCCCTCGATCTAATGGAGGCATGTGTTGCTTTTGTACTAATCTCCTATCATTGTTGAAATGACCCCTACCGTTTCTTCGTTTAGTTTCTTAAGATTTTTTTCCGCAATATCCAACCATCCCGCTAGTTTATCACGTTCTGTTTACCGTATGCGCATATGTATACACAATTGAATCCATCGGCTGCAAGGCACTTAACTCTTAGTCTAGTAATCGACTTGCCTACTTAGATCTTTCGCAAATGAGATAAGATTCTAATCTGCTTACGGTTGTTTACGAAGCGCCAGCGAACGGTTTATTCGGTAAAGGAGAAGGACTCCGTTTGAATGAATAAGTGGTGCTTTGTATTGATTGTAATTTGAGACGATAACATCATCGTATGCTATGTGAAACGTTGTTCGTATATCGGGAATGGATTCGTAAAGACACCCACTTGATTGTTAGATGTTACCGATTACGTCATATTAATAGGCATATCGTGTAGATATAGCTTGGATAGATCATTTTCTTTGTTCTCTAAATTAGCAGGTACAACATGTCTTCGTCAACAAGGTTACCAGCATTTTGAAATTATACATTGTATTTGAATCAATAGCGGCACTTGAATATATTACTTATGGCACTCAAAATTCGTAATTACATCCAATAAAACAATGTTTGAATAAGAATATTGGCCGAAGAAAGTAAATAACATAAAAACTGTCAATACAAACTGTTAGTTTTATAAGCAAATACTACTATTATCTTATCACCGCATATTGAATCTAACTTACAATTAATCTATCCCCAAATATAGGCTAATTAATAAAATTGATCTAAATTCTGAATCTAGAAGTATGCAAAAAACATTTATTTTTAGAGGAATTAGTAATCAAGATTAGTGTTATGCACTCGTCACTTAAAACCTTATACAATAGCCTGTGCGGTTTGGCTGTGTGCTATGGCTGTGTCTGGTAAAGTTTGAGGGGGTACTAAACATTTAATCATAAGTTTTTATTTATTGTATGGCATAAGGTACACATTTGGTAAGCATACGTTGAGGAAAGAAAAGCGAGATACGATGGAGTGGGGAAAACTGCCGCTAGAGAAGCACTCTACGAAAGATGGCAGGACGAGTGGAGAAATGGCAGATATGCAGCGTGGACAAGAAGGCTGACTCCAGAAGTCCGAAAATGGGTTGAAAGGCCATGTAATGAAACAGACTACTACCTTACCCAAGCTCTGTCGGACCACGGCTGTTTCCGTAAATATCTGCATGGTAGGCAAAGAGTCAATTCCGATCAGCGTAATTACTGTGGAGCCAGGGATGATGTGGAACACACACCCTTTATTTGTCCTAGGTGGGAGTACGCACGAGAAGTATATACCCGGCAGTCGGGAGAAGGTTTCAATGAGACAACGATGATACGAAACCTAATGGCATCAGAATAGCAATGGTACCTTTCGTGTAGAACAATACGATCGATCATACAGACCAAAGAACAAGAACAAAGATAGAAGGGACAGCATCACGCTGATGAAATGGGAGAGCGAGTGCCGGTGTGCAAAAGCGATAATGACGAAGTGGGGAGAGGTTTTTAGTCAGCAAGAATCTGACACAAGCCATGATGTGGTAGTCTTATGCAAGATTTTCCTCTCCCTCCATTAAATAAAAAAAAGGTTGGCTAGGTTCCAATAGCAGGTCTCACATAAGTCGTAGTGCCATAAATGTGATGACATGTAGTCCCAAGCAGCTCAAATCCTTGTAGTTTTCCTCTAAGCAACTGCTGATCCTTATATGCAGCATGTATGTTTTGAATAGCCACTACGTCAATCTTATATTTCGTCAGCATTCTCTGTGGAAGTTGGCATTTAGCGAAGCTTATGCCTTTGCTGTTAAACTGGCAGACTCAGATTCTGCGACTCAGTTCTCTGGTCAATCTATTGGACGGGGCAGAGGCCCGATGTGTTGCCGATTGCAGTGTGTACTACACTAGAAGATCGCAATGATTATCTAGTTGCTAATTAGTACATAAATGATAGTTTCAAACCAATAGTACATCGCAGATATGATAAAGTTTATTTAAATTAGTTTGCGTAGCAAGAATACTGATCAAAACCAATAGAAATACGCCCAGAAATATATGATGATTGTAATGCCTTGATGCCTTCATGATTTATTATTTGTCAATCAATGCAATTGTTTGTTAAAAACCTAATTGCAGCTCGTTACTAAAAAAGAACTTACAACTATTATAAGCCTCAAACGATATTCGTGTCCCACGCTTCTATAAATCTATCGATTATAGCAGCGAATGAGTTGGAACACCTTTTTTTTAGCAATATTTCTGTACACGCTCCACAATAAAAACATTAAGACATTGTGTCTTAAAGTAATTGTCATCATTTTCTGAGAGGTTCAACTCTCCTTCATCCCTAATAATGATTTGTTATCACGATGCTTTATGAACCCAGCATTGTTTGAAACATCATCGTTCTTAGAATTAGTACTACTTGCGTACAGATTCTTAAAGGCTGCCAAAACGTTTTGTCGACTGTCCACCCCATACTGTAGGTTAATTCAATGACTCTGTAGCTATTTTTCACACGTATGTATATAATTTGGTCCTAGTGAAAGTAAGACCAATAATCTAAACGAGTTGTGTTCTATTCTGGGATTGTAAATGTTCTTCACCAATAGAAATATTATTTCCCAAACTACCTATCAAAGTGGGAAAAAATGTTGCCATTATACATATAATCCTCAGCTTATAATTACCAATGTCTGCTATAGACAGTCAGTTGTATTGGTTTGTAGAATGGTTATTCCAGTTTCAAATACCATGATATACTGTGATTATTTAGTTCCATTGGCACTCTTCCAATCCCATATTGTTAATAAATCTTGGAAATTCGGGCGCCATGGCTTTGATCTCTTCTGGGGTTAGACTCGCCATCTCTAGTTGCTGAAACCTTAGCCGGACTAGTGCTTCGCAGGTATGAAGTATCTTTTCTTTGGTATCAGTAATAAGTTAAAAGTATCTTCATATGTATACCAATATGCCTTGATCTGCTTTGCTCATATTTATGAGATAGTATCTTAATGAAGAGTAACGAGTTAGTAGGTCTGTACGTGATTTTAATTCTGGCTTGGTAAGATTAAAGAGTTTCTTCTCTCTATATTTCGTTCTTTCTATCTGTTAGTTCTCCTATTTTGGAAACACCAAAAAAAGTTTCGCTGCAGCGCAATGTATACTGGCTGCGTGGTTTGCCACTACATCCATGTTTTAGATATTCCTTTAGAATTAAAGTACCTTGAAAACCATATCCTGAATCTTCCGATTTTTTGTGACCAGCTGCGTTTCATTACTTTGATATTTCCAGATAAGTTAAAACTTCGTCACATGTTATCCGACCAAGAAAGCATTAGATTTGAGATCTGGATGAAAGACCAAAGTCAATAAAATTATTAAAAAACTTGCTTTCACGAATTTTAGATTAAAGTTTCTCACTGTAACGCTTTCATTACACAATCTATAATGCTATTGACTACTCTTACATGGGGAACGAAGTAATACGTTGACCACAATCATATGCGAATGTGTTAGTCTAATATCTTCAATAAATAAGTCCCCATCAATATTATTAAGTGGGGCATATACAGCTTGTAACCTACTCAAATTCGTCTTCAAATGGTAGATACCTTGGAACTGGTATCACCTTGCACTGAAGTCGCGAGGGTGTGGTCTAGAAAAGTTTTCTTAGGATTTGTTTTTAGAAATCTTCTAAAGAAGCGAACAGCATGATCAGCGAAATGCCAAGTGGAGACCTATCTACAAAATATACGGAAGCAGCAATTATTCATAAATTTTTATTGATTGAGAATTCAGATTTTGAATTGCTCTCGTGAGATCTACGCAGTTATCTAGTAGTTAGGGCATCGCATCCCATATGTTTGTCTTTACCGACATATATACATATACACTACTGCTTTTCTTTAGCGAGTTCCATAGCTTCATTCCAGTATAGTCCTTGATCCTTCAGATTTCCAGCAATTACATCGTCCCATCTTTTCCTTGGTCTGCCCTTACATCTTTCTTCTTTTGATCGCATTTGCCATATTTATTTTACTTGTCTCTGACTCCCCATTCTGGCCACGTGACCAAACCACCCAAGTTACCGTCTTTCCACGGTTTCTAGCACTGGCTCCACTTGCAACTCTTCTTAACCGTCGTAGTTTCTGATTCTGTCCATTTTTGTGATACCTTTTACACCGTGTAGATATCTCATTTCAGCTGCTTGCAATTTACTTTGTGCTTGTTTTTTTAATACCCAGCTTTCGCTTCCGTATAACAAAATTGGCCTAAAAATGGTTTTATATATTGTAACTTTGTTCTTCTTGTAACTTCTAACGTATGGTTTAGGGAATAATATAGCTTTACTGCTGATATTTACACCTAGATACTTAAAAGTGTCTACCTGTTGCAACTTTTTACCCTTACCTACGATTGTCATCTTTGACTCTGCTTTTCTAATTGCCATTACTTTGGTTTTCGCTGCATTAGTTTTTAGATTTCTGTCTTGTAACGACTTTACCCATAGATCTAAATCGTGTTGCAGATCATCGTTTGATTTTGCAAAAATGAAGTCATCAGCAAACACGCATTCCGTTATCTCCACTATTTCCAAATTCCTGTAACCCACTTTAAGAGATTTGGCTCTTGTCTTCACTTGCTTTTATAATGTCATCCATTACCATTACAAACAGTATTGGGCTCAACACCCCACCCTCTCTCAAACCGTCCCTTGTCACAAATTCTTCTGATTGCAAATTTCCTTTCCGTTTCTATGCTCTTTCATATCATTTTTCTCTGGATGCTATCAAACACTTTCTCAGTATCCACAAAGCTACAAATATGTCCTTATTAATACACTTCTCAATGAGTTGTTTAATTGTGAATATATGATCTTGCACTTTTCTGCCCTTTCTGAATGCGCGTTGAGATTCTTCTTATTGTGTTTCAATCACTGCTTTTAATCTTTTTCCTAAAATTCTCTCGTATGTTTTTAATACTATGCTCGTTATAGTAATACCTCGATAGTTGTTGCAGTCTCTTTTGTCTCCTTTTTTGTGCATTGGGATTATTATGCCGACCTCCAAGTCCGATGGTATCTTTTCTTCTAAAAGTGCCCTGCTATAGATTTTTGAAGATTTAAGATATTTCTGATTCTTACCTACATACATACATATGTACGTATACTACTAAAAAATCAGTAGGAAGTTGGGAGAACAAGGTGACCAATACTCTGGTTTATTCCTAGGAATCATAACACTAATTTTGCAGGTTGTCATTTATTATTATTGCCATTACGTGGTGGTGATCAACTTCAAAATTATATTGATATAGCGTTCATAGGTAAATCAGCTTTCTGGAAAATTCTCGGTATAACTAACAGTGTCACCTGATTTTATTATGAGTACGCAAATTACCGAACAAAGTAATCCCAAAAACTGATAAGTATAGTTTCACAATATGTATACACATTCTAGTTCAGTAAAATTTTGAAATAGAATTTATCCACATTCTGTTACCATATGTTACTAAATTTACTTTACAAGAACATCTAAGAAATACGTAGATTTGGGATTGAATAAAAATATAATATAATGCGTCCGAATTTAAATTTCCTGGAGCAGTTATACATATATGTATGTATTTCTACAAATACTATATGATTGGTTCTGTGTGATTATCCAAACATGCTACAAAGAGAATTCGTACAATTCACGTTCTCAGTAGCGATATCCCTTCAACAATTTCATTTAGATCAAAGTTTTATTCCAGGAAACCATGTTGTTCATTCCGATATGTCTCCGTGTGTGATATTTATTGCTGTACATCATTTAACTTTGACATTTATGGGAATTTTATAGAAATTAATCTTTCCAACGAAAACAAACATTTTCAGTAAAATAGGAACTTTTCCTATTTCAATAAACATTTCGTAAATATTTTGTGTCGAAACATTTCTGCAATGCTACAGTTTTGGTTTTATTTACCGTTACAAGAAACAAAACCTTAAGCTTCACGTACAAGATGAACAACAATCTTTCATCTCGTCGCTCATCTGGGAGATTACATAAATGCCAGTTTATTTTTAAGAATTGGAAGATGCAGCATCGATGTTTGAACTAAAATTTATATTGAGGTTTTCTAAAGAACTATCGCGCGCACATATACAACTGCCGCTTTTTTACGAGATGAAGCTTTGCATACCGTAGAAAGCTGTTTACCTTTTTCCCGTCTAAAACATCTTCCTTCGAGATTAAAAAAAATCTTCAATATAGACAGACTTTTCGGTTTATTTTTAGGTCATCTGTCAACGGTTAAGTGTTTCGCCAAACTAAAAGGATTATATATTCGAAGTGACGATAACACGTTTAACAGTTTGAAAGCTGGTTGCCCTATCCGTAATATTACGGAATGATTTATCACTAGCAAATGCTTTTTTGACGACTAAATATACAGATAAAACTTTATATATACAATGACGTGTGTGTTTGGTGTACAACCCTATTGAGTTGTTGGGCACTTCATCGTACAGCAATCCTTCATTCTCTGTGATTGTTAGATTCGAGAACTGAAAAAGATGATAATAAAAATCAATTATATGTATGTAGTGTTGAAAAAATAAGCAAACATATAAAACTAGAAAGAATTTAGATTGGTTAATTATGTGAGAGAACAGAAACGGAAGCTGCATTGGCGATTTATTCATTAATATATTTAGTAATAAGATGTAAATAACTGATTTGTGATTCCATACAAGGGCATATTGCGCGAGCGTAACTGTCAGAATTCCAAAGGGTACCAGTAGCAAATATGAGAGGTCCCAACCATATTAATTCTCCGCCATATTTTAGACGTTGGATTTTTTTGTGATTTTTCAAATTGTGTACCTGTTCCCTTGTTGGTAGTCAGTAGTTACAATTCTGTTCATCCTAATCTTGTTGTTGCGTTCATGTTGGTGAGTTTTCTTGGAATCTCACCGGCAAACCTATTTGATCGTGTTAGTAGTCAGACCAGACAGAACAATGTACTCATGATATAGTGGTATATTTAAATTCTTCTGGGGAGTATGTCTAAGTACATTGTCTCAAAGACATATTTCAACAGTTTTAGCTTTAGGTTTAAAGTACTTTTAGGAGCACAGAAATTAAGAAACTAACGATTTTGCCGTCACTCATGTAACATATTTAAAAATGGAACTTCATGGTCATCATACATATGCACTCTGGGCGAGTTGTAACTACATATATGTGAAAACCCAATTGAGAAGCAGCATCGGGACAATAAGAATAAGACCTCTTCTACGCATGGTACCTCAAAGAAGAATTTACGGCGGAATTGTCCTTGCTCAAGTTTGATCACAGCTGGTGCAGATCAGAATAATTCAGGGTCTAACAAGAGGTCCTGTCAAACGAGAGTGAAAATGAAATAAAAGGGGAATATTCGGTTATTGACTTTCAGTGAGGAGAGTCGTTCTGACAGGCTGGACCTTATCAAGTTTCCAGAATTTGAGTGTTCTGCTTAATCAGATGTACCAACGCAAAGATTTTGGTGCTAGACGAAGTCATTGGGACTTGACACATCCACGGATTGCTTCTGTGGATTTGCATTTCTCTAGTGACTTTTCGTATCTCTATCTACGTCTCTCTATCTAGTTACATAAAAAGTTCTTTTGTGAGGGAAAAGAGAGAGAGAGAGTTATAATGGAGAAGAAAATTTCCGCTCTGAGTTGGTGGACATTATTGCTGTTTTGTTTTTACAGAAATTACACAAGACTTATTGGGCGGTTATTATATGAAAAGAAGTTGTAAACATATTTTTTTAATATGAAACAAACCTGCGCATGGTTGCGTGAATATTTTTCTTAAGGTTGGTGTTTATTACTGAATTATATATCCAGAGATCTAGTTGCATTTTTTTACCTTGCTGAGCAATCCGACGAGGTTATAAAGGGCATTGGAAGCATTTTAAGAAATTCATACGTTATTATTAAGAGTAGTTTTCAACTCCTGGTTACCTTCAACGTCCAACAAAATGACATCTTATTCTTTATTTTTACAGACAGAATCAGCTGGAAATAT
This sequence comes from Popillia japonica, assembly GCA_004785975.1. Classification (NCBI taxonomy): domain Eukaryota; kingdom Metazoa; phylum Arthropoda; class Insecta; order Coleoptera; family Scarabaeidae; genus Popillia; species Popillia japonica. Next base: position 30,310 of record ML218464.1, read on the forward strand.
GAATGAATATTGGATAGATTCTACATTGAGTCCTAAGGTTCTAAAGAAATCAGCTCAGCTATCATGTACCACCACATGCTACCACCCCGATTATGTACTACCCACCGTTAAGCACGGAGAGGCAAGCATTATGGTCTGGGGATGCATGGTTGCTGCTGGAGTTGGCAAAATGTTTGTGAAGGTCGTATGAACAGCGAAAAGTACGTTCACTGTGTTGCGGCCTTCATTATCACGCATTTTTGGTGACACCAATATGGATGGGATCCAATTCCAATGAGACAATGCCCATTACTACAAATCAGCGACCATAATGTGTTGGTTTCGTGACAGCCACGTTGTCTTGTTGGGTTGGCCTGCCCAGTCCAAGGGCCTGAATCCCATTGAACATCTTTGGAGTATTTTGAGGCACAGAGTGAAGGAACACACCATTACATTTAAACCAGGTCTTAAAAACCTGTTGCTTCAGGAATGGCGTACCATAGACTCGGAACAGTACGCAAAACTAATTCGCAGTATTCCTCAAAGCATTGCCTGCCTTCATAAAGGCACAGGTGGATCCACAAAATATTGTTAAAATTATTCAAATTAACGAATAAACCCATTTACAAGAGAATAACTTATAATTTGCACCTACATAGTGTATGTATACTATCAATCCTTAGCGCATATTCTTTTCTGCTTTATGACATACATATGTACACTCATGGAAAGTAAGGATTGGACACTTTCCATACGTTGATATATGCAAACTGTCCAATCTTTACTTTGCATTTCAAACGTATTAACCGAGATTATCATTATAGCATTCACACAGATACATATGTCCATCCACTCACTTAAGGTCCAACATTAGTACCTAATGGAGTCCGATCTTCATACGTTAATGACACAATACCCTCAGGTTATTATTATCATCTATGTCTAGAACAATAGTTATAAAGGGAACGAAATGGTCAGGGTATATGCTGAATAGAACGAATACGAACTGAAGACATATAAAACCCAGCATTAATCATAACGCGGAGAAAAATCACTGATTACTATTCTGAATTAAGAAAGGTCGAACGCGTCAACCCACAAAATTTATTCCCCATCTGTTTTTGGGTAATTATCGCCTGCAGAGGTGTGAAGATTGATCACCATGTGGTCGTTCGAGAATACCACAGTTTTAGATCGTAATAATGCCAGACGAATACGGAAATTTAATGGATCGTAACATATTACCGTCTGTGTCTGAATCTAAGAATTATCTTCGAAAACACTTTCTCTCACTTAAAATTTTAACGTACGAGTTTGTATCTGCTGGTTATTATTAAAGTATATGTACGAAGTATATCAAAATTAACGACGCCATACTAAATATGTCCGAATTTACTACTACTCCAGAAATTGCGTCCGACCCCATTCGAAATCTCCGTAAGACGGGCATCGATGAATCGAATTACATCCTCGTCGAACATGTAACAAAATAGAATACCCGTAATTTTGCGCGCAACCCTCCCAAATCCAGAGATTAATCCGACGTGTTGGTCACACGGGACGTGTGTCGGAGGCTCGTGTCAGTTCAATGGTTCCATGTAATCTCCTGAATTCCACTTGGAAGAATCGCTTTAAAGATACAGTCACTGTTCAAAATATTGAATGAGTAAGTATTACATAAATGCTGCTAGTTTCAAATACAAGTAATACTCAATCATAAATTGTTTAAAATTAAGTACCTGCAATAGCTGATACATTTGTAGATATTTTCTGACAATGGTTTCGGGAATTCAAGCAAAAGTATTGTCCCAAATACACACGAAAGAACTTAACTTAGCCCCAATCTTTTCCAAATTCAAAATCTTCAAAATTAGGTATTCCCTGCAGTTTTATTTGTTCCAAACGTTGTTCTAAAATTTCAAAATCAAGAGTTAAATAGTGTAAGAGATACTTAAAAAAGCAAAAGTTTCTCTGGCTGCTTTTCTTGAAAATTGTATTTAAAAACCTGTTTCAGGTTATTCTATATTATTTGTTCTACAGGATGTTTCACCGGTAACGGGACGGTCTTCTGTGTCTAAACGGTAAAATT
>ML218464.1:35377-76945 GCA_004785975.1 Popillia japonica
AAATGCCTGTCCACCGAGGCAATTACTGATGCTGGCCAATTGTTACAATCAAACTTTGAATCAACAATATGACACAACTCGCAAACTTTTGTTTCCAAAACGACATCCGTTTGTTTTGGGTGCGAATTGGAAATCTGAAGATTTGGAACAAGACAAAATAAACTTAGAGCAACACAAAATAACGTCCAATAATTTCAATTATCAAAAAATCTAGAAGAAAGTGGCGACTGGTTAGAAAAATTAGAACTAGATGGTGGTGGAATCATAAATATTTGAGTTTTCTTAATTGTTTCACGAAACAAAACGCTGAAATTTTGAAACAACACGTAAGAAACTTAGAAAAACCTGAAACAACTTCTAAACCTACTATTTTTAGTAAAAATGGAAGAAGAAGGCAGTTAAAACTCTTCAATGTGGAACAAACCAAGATCAATATGGACAACTTTCAAACGTTTGATTACCAAAACAATTAGGGAAGATGGAAGGAAATGGGAGGAGGATGATATGCTGCTTTACTCAATTATGTCATGAACCATAAGAAGTGGACAAGTTTTAGCAATATAGAGGAAAATGATGGAATTTTAAATCCATATGGAACAACTATCAAACAACATTGAACAACAATGAGAGGAGAGAAGAATGCAATAAAATTTTGTTTAAGTTAGAGAAATAGATGATCTAGAAAGCTGAAACTTTAGAAGAATATAGCAAAGACATAGACCAGCATGAATGGATACTCTGGATTATTCGAAAAACCATAGAGACACCAATCTGAGACGTTGGAATAATATAATAAAAAGCTTAAAAATTTGAAATACCATATTTGAATTAAAAAAAAACGAAATACGACCAGAACTTCAGAGTCTTAAAGAACATCCACTTACATCTATTTAACTCTTGTTTTATAACATAGCGTAATATTTTTTATAGAAGCTGTATACCAACGCATCCAGTTCAGTACTACCAGCATAAGATTCGCCAATACCCCCTTCCACCCGTCGTTCAGTGCGTGTTGTTTCTAATTGTTGCGGAAATGGGAAAATAAGTGAAACGTGTAACTGTGTAAGGGATACCCCCGGTGCTACGAGTGGATCGAAGCCGGCTTGTTACGAACTACTAAATCAAAGGAAAACAGAGAGACGAGGGTGCCAAGTTTTTAGAGATGATCGCGATGAGTCAGAGTGGTGGTGTTGCGAAAGAGATTGAAAAAAAAAAAGTTGCGAGCACGAACGAACCATGCGTGACGGCACTTTGATGTCGTTCATTTTTTTGTAGGGACGACGAAATATTTTTAACGTAGCCCGGTATCAGGAACTTTTCTTTTGATGAAGTTCGTAGAAGTAAGGGGTGGATTTATTAAAGTATTTGCAATTAAGGTGGATTTAGCTTTTTATCCTTCCATATTTTAAAAATAAGAGTTTTTAACAGGTAAGAGGGGAGATTTAATACAGTAAAATATTATATAAATTTATTTAAGGGGTATCAGTTTCATAAATTATTCAATTAGCACGGTATCTATCACCTTCACCGAAGTATGTTTGCCCATACTTCACCACAAAATTGCGAAGAGTTCAAACCTCAAGTTCTTGGCTTACATCATATACGATAACGAAACTGTATCCAATTACTATGCACTGCTTTTGTTTCCAACGATTCGTCATATAAAAGTTATTCATTATAAACATTATGCTCGAGTTTCTCCTGTTGGAATTTGTCATTAAAACTAATGTAATCGTACGCCTATAAAATAAATAAGACGGTAAAAAAAACAACATTAAAAGAGCAGCTAGATGTTGTATCTTGTTAGAAAGAATTCTTCTAACGAGCTCACTCGCGGTCGTCTGGTTTTCTAATTTTCGAATTAAACGGTTCTAGTGCAGTTATTTTCAGTTGATAATTGTAATAATTAAAGCTTCGTAGTAATTCTAAACCAAGAAAAATTCCCCAAGTACGCATAGCAACGTAAGTCGTATATTTTATACTGTCAGCTAATTGCGGATTCGCTCCGACACCATTATACTTAGAAAGTTCTAGTGAGCAATTGCTATGCGAAAAACATTGAAAATTGAAGTAACTATAACAGGCCGGTTGGCACACTTTGCCGGTCAGTTCCTTGCTATAATTTCAATTAATGAGATGCGGTTATTATTACACTTAATCAATTTTGTCATTTTTCATTAAGTAAAATTGGTCACAGCATATTAAATGAGAGAAAGGAAGTAATTATAATCTATATTAAATTAAATAAAAATGTATTGGATATTGTTCCTTATTTTTTGTTTCTTATTTTTTGTTTCTTATTTTTTGTTAATTAAATTAATTATATACATATATTATTATTGTATACTCCAAAGTGGGAGGCGCAGACTATTAGAAAGGGATGCGCGATAAGTGGGTCTACTAATGTGTAGATACAAATATTTTTCGTAACATAACATTAAATTTTACAGCCTATTTTTTGATAAACATTTACCTACTTCACTGGTTTACAGTTTGTAAGTGGACTGTATAGGAAATCCTAACATAACTAACCTTAGTGTTACACGTCACTTCTGTCTCTTGTAGTCTGTGCTCTTAGCTAAAGTATCAACAGAAGCATTGCAGCAGGGTATTGTGTATTTTTTATTGTTTTTCGTGCGATTACTTACTGATAATAATCGTTAGTCACTTCTTGTTCGTATTTTATAATTTTATAAATTTAATCCTAATATTTTTAGACGAATGGATAAATTTGTAATTAGTATAAGAGAAAATCCACTAATAATGAAGATGCCGATACAAGAAACCATAGTAGAAATGCAAGCACCAAAGAACAAGGGGGTAAAATTCCCAAGACAAGAAAATACGATTTATCGTATCTATCATCAGGATTCACAAGTGCTACTGTAGATGGCTTGGAAAAACCAATGTGTTTGCCTTGTATGAAAATTTTGGCCGCAGATAGTATGAGGCCAGGCAAATTAGAACGTCTTCTTAAAACTATGCATTCTGAATACGTTGGTAAATCCACTGAATTTTTTCATATTAAATTAGATGAGTATAATAAACGAAAGCAAACGTTCAAAGAAATAGTGTCGGTTCCATCAAAAGCATTGCTATCATCATATAAAGTTTCTTACAGAATCGCGCAATGTAAAAAACCACACACAATCGGAGAAACACTAGTCTTACCAGCAGCGATTGATATGGTTAAAACAATGTTCGGTGAAACATTTGCAAAACAACTGCAACAAATACCGCTTGCGGATAATACAGTTTTGCGAAGAATCGACGATATATCTGAAGATCTTTGCGATCAGTTAGTTTCCCAACTGCGCAATTCAAAATTCGCTTTGCAAGTAGATGAGGCAACTGATGTAGCTAAAGATGCTCATTTAATTGCATATGTTCGATACGTTGCAGGAACTGATATAACGGAAGATATAATATTTTGCAAACGCATTCCTGGAATAGCTAGATCCAGTGACATTTTTAATATAATTGATACTTTTTTCGATGAAAACGACATAAAGTGCAGCAACTGCATTGGACTCTGTACCGATGGAGCACAGTCAATGCCAGGACGCAAGGCAGATCTTCAAGCATTATTAAAAGAGAGAGCTCCTGAAGTTATCTGGACGTACTGTATGCTTCACAGAGCAGCTCTCGTGTCAAAAAGTATGAGCGACGAACTTAACAGCATTTTTATAAAAGTTACGAAAGTTATAAACTTGATAAAAAACAGTCCTTTAAAAGTTAGGTTGTTTGCAAAGCTGTGTGAAAATATGGAAACTAATTATACCTCACTTCTGTATTATTGTGAAGTGCGCTGGTTATCTCGTGCAAAAGTAATTCAGAGAGTGTTTAAACTCAAAGAAGAGGTTGCAGTTTTTCTTGATGAAAATCGAAATGAAGACGCAAATCTATTTAGGAATGACACCTTTATCGTTAAGCTTGCCTATTTGGTTGAAATTTTTGGGAAATTGAGTGTTTTGAATAAGTCCTTGCAAGGACCACACATGCACCCACTGATTCAAAAAGACAAAGTTAAAGCATTCATTAAAAAATTGAAGCAATGGAAATCAAATTTACATAAAAATAAGTACATGTTTCTGCTTTTAAATGATTTTTGCACCAGAGTTAATATTGGAGCAAACAAAAATCTATTTGCTGCACACTTGGATGGTTTGTTAATGCACTTTTCACGGTATTTCAAAGATCTTGATATTACAAAGTTCGCCTTGGTACAGAATCCATTTGTCGATGAACAAAGTGATGAATTCAAATTGACTAACATTGGAAAAGAAAAATTGATAGAATTATCATGCGATACTTCATTAAAACGAAAATTTCAAAGTGAAACCTTAGTTCAATTTTGGTTGAATACAAGTGACGAATATAATACTTTGTCAAGTAAGGTAATGCTAGTACTGCTACCATTCGTAACATCATATCTATGTGAAACGGGATTTTCCGCATTAGCGGCAATGAAATCTAAACATCGAGCCCGTTTAATAGTAGAAAAAGAGCTTCGAGTAGCTCTTCCCTCAATGACATCTACATTTGAGAAACTTTGTGCTAAAATACAGGGTGTCCGCGATATACAAAGCATCCTTTTAAGGGATGATAGCTACAAAGATTTAGAAACAAAAACATATAATACACCTTGGGTCTATCTGTAAGCGTAAACGAGAAAAAAAAATATTTCTAAAAAACCATATTTGGTCAAACTGTACAAGAAAACTCATCCATATTGCTTCTTAAATAACCAAAAAACCATATCAAAAATTTAGGGTTGAAAATAACTGAAAACAACGATGAAAACGAATTATTTCATATTTTGAAATTGAAGCGTGGTGTCATTTGTCTTTCACCATACTATACCCGTATGCAGTTAGAAGCGCAAATGCATGCCAAGCATCATCTGTTTATACGACCTTGAACTTGTATCGTACGAAGTCAATGGCCATATGTTTTAAAATAAAGGTACCTTTGCGGTTTTTTTAATAATGTTATGACAATAAAATCGATGTTATGTTGAAGTTAGAGTGAAAAGGGCGTATTTAATAGCAGCCTCCGATCGGTAAATGAAAATTTAAGTTGAGGGAAAGTCGCATTGAATGAAATCAATGTAATTACTGCAATTATGTTATGGCACTTTAAGCTCTTTCGTAAAGTCTACTACAAAATTGAGTTCTTTTCTTTTATTTGTGATAAATTGGTGGTCCTAAAAAGGACTTTTTTGAGAGACAGGAGGAAATGTATTACAGGAAAGGCTCGATATGTTGCCCATTTTCAAGAACACACGCCTGTAATCGTCGTAAATCTTGCACTAATCAGCTGCCGGTGTACAGTATGCGTCGAAGTTTGTGACATGAGAAATATTTTTTTTTCTCGTTTACGCTTACAGATAGACCCAAGGTGTATTATATGTTTTTGTTTCTAAATCGTTGTAGCTATCATCCCTTAAAAGCATTCTTTGTATTTCGCGGACACCCTGTATAGGTAATAATAGGTATAGACAATCCTGCCATTTACTTTTTGTTCAATATATGTTTTACCATTAAAATGTGTTTATATTATTTAATAAAATAAAAGAGGGAGGCGCCAGGATTCACTTCTTTTTATAGGGAGGCGCAGCATCATAAAGTTTGGAAACCACTGGTATACTGCGTGTGGAAATAAACTATTTATTATTATTACAATTAGATGTCAATAATGCTTTCAATTTCGGCTAAGTGGGTGGACATCTTGAATTAGCACAGATCAAAATTAATCGGTCAATGAGGAGAATAAATAATTGGATGCTATGCCATAGTTTGACAATTGCATTTCAGAAGTCAGAAATTGTTATTCTAACAAGAACAAGAATAGACAGAATTGTACCCATGAGAGTGGGTAATGTTGAAATACTTCAAACCCAGATATTATATACTTATCTAGGAGTTATGATTCATAATAAGCTCTCTTTTTGGCAACAAATCCTTAAGAGCGCTGATAAAGCGGCAGCAATGACTAGAAATCTTATGTCGAGTTATGGCTAATTCCGGAAGTCCTCGTGCAAGTAAAAGAAAATTGCTTTTGACTGCTATACGTTGTTATGCTGTATGGTTCTGAAATATGGGCTCATGTTGTAGATAAAGAAATGTAGTGCATGCAAGTGTGTTTGTAAGTCCAGAGGCGGGCTGCCCTCAGAGTGGCTTCAGCGTTCCGCAGGGTATCAGAACCAGCAGTTCCGGTTGTATCAGGTCATTCCAATAGCGCTCATGGCTAAAGAAAGACAGCGTAGGTACAAGAAGAAGCGGGAACTCAGGGATATGGGAATCTCGAATGAAAGAGAAAACACTGTTATGATGTGGCAAAGGCTTTGGGAAGCGGATTTATAAGAGCTCGCTGGACTGCGAGGTTAATCCCTCAAATTCGGCCTTGGATAGACAGACGCCATGGGGAAGTCGATTTCTTTCTGACACAATTTCTGACTGGTCATAGGTATTTCAGAGATTATTTATACCGCATGAAAAAAATTCATACTGAAACTTGTTTGTATTGTCCTGACGAAATAGACGATGTCTATCACACATTATTTATTTGTAATCGTTGGTTAGAATGGAGAAATGCGTTAAGTAATGAAACAGGCGAAATTTTACATGACTCCATTACACAAAAGATGATAGAGTCTGGTCATGTATGGGATTTGACGTCGTGCTTTAGTAGCAACACTCTACGAACTAAAATGGAGGATATGAATTGAATCGTGGTGGAATAAATCTGTTTAATTGCTATTTTCTAGATCTTGCATCAGGAGAGTGATAAACTTAAAGCTATAACAACAACAAACTGAAGAATTGTGATAAGCGGTTCCAGTTTGTTGTTCAGCGGAGTAAGGAGTGTTCTATTCTATTCTATTCTATATAGGTACATACATTTAAGAGTTATTTCCTCCTTACTTCATACAAATTCTGTTTCAGTTCTTCTTCTTCTTTTGGTGGGTCTACGTCCCCTAGGGAGTTTGGCCTGCTTTTCGCTTTCTTAATTCTTTTTCTTTCCTGGAGGGAATCACTCTCCAGTGGCTATCTTTTGTTTGTTATCTTTGCTAACTTTAGAGCTGTGGGGTGTGTTTTTATCTTTCGGTTTTTAGATTTCTCCATACTAGTTTCTATTTTCATAGTTTTTAGATCTTCTCTTATGTTTTGGATCCACCTGTTCTTTGGTCGTCCTTTTTTCCTTGTTAGATATGTCCCTTTGGCTCTTAACAAACTTCACTAGGTCTGACCCGTCGTTTATTTCTTGAATTTCATGGTTCAATAGATTTCATTTTCCTTCTTCCTCTTCTACTGGTCCTAGAATGCCTCTCAGGATCCTCTTTTCGCAAATTTTCAGCATTTCTTCTTCCGCTTTGTTTAGAGTCAAGGACTCGGCTGCGTACGTAATGGTTGGTTTTATGACTGTGTTATAGAGTCTTAGTTTAGTTACCGTACTAATCCACTTATTTTTGAACAGATGTTTATATGTGTAATATGTTTTCATACCAGTTTTAATTCTTTTCTCGAGTTCCTCTTTAATGTTATTGTCACAAGTTATTATTGAGCCTAAATAATTAAAACTGGAGACTTTTTGAAATTTGTAGTATCCTATCTCTAGCAGTGTTTGGCTATTAGATGGTTGAGGACCGAATTTCATGCATTTCGTCTTTTTGTTATGAAAACAGCAGTTATGTTAATGTCACTTTCTGTGTGGCTTTCAAAACATTTTATTTCCATAAATAATTTCTCTTTTGATTAAATAGCAATGACAAGCATTACACGTATATCTAATACATGAATATTTAAAATCTCCCTTCAATCGGACCATTGTCAATGGCTCTGGGATTGACATAAAATGTTGACTTTTTTAACTCGTAAGTCATCCTATATTCATTATTTTTTGTTTTACACTTTTATTTTATTCCTTGTAACATACTAAAAATTTGTTTAAATTCTATTGCACATGAAAAAATCAGTAATAAAACTTTTGTTTTTGTACCCAACACCCTTAAGTGGTACAAGTTTGTTATTGATTTGCAATTGTCTATAACGACTTTATTGGTTAGTACCAGTTTTGCATTGTTTTTGGCGCAATTGTAAATGTATTCCTTGTTCATCAATCAAATTAAGTTTGCTTCAATTAAGTTGCAGCGTTATTGATATTTCCATTGTTCCAAAAGAATGTATTTATTGTAGTATTGTGTAAATACATACATATTATGTTGGTATCATTTTACCTCCAAGAAGTTTTCTAAAAATAAATGCCAGAGTATTGTATCATTTTTGCACATACTTTATTATAAACAACACTTGTGTTTACAAAGAGAACTTCTCGGATGCATCAGCAAAATTCATTATCATGTAACCCACACCTCGCGATTATAGTAAACAAGCTATTATCCGCAAGAACATTCAGCAGATGTTCGGAAGTTAGGGCTCAAGTGGTTGTGTAAAGTAACCACCGACCTGTTCATAAGCGAAAATCTTTCGAAGAATAATGCATATGGATCCATCTCGTATGAAGGCGGGGTTAAACGGTGTAGGGTAACTATTTCCTCCGTTCCAAGAAGCGTGGGATTAGATAGACAACATATACTTATTGTTGCCGTGAAACGTTCAACTTGAAGGAAGATAACGTAGAGGGTGTGTGGGTGCACTATACTTTGTGGTACATTTGATACTTTGTAGCATAGATATGACAGAATGCCAAGGAAATGTTGCAGGCACCTGCACGCATTAGTTGTTGAGTAAGAATTTTAAATTTGTATGTGTTAAAGTATGCTATTATTAAATATACGAAATAAAATTTATAAAAAACACAAATGCTTATGGTTCGTTATGTACGTATAGAATTTGTATAGGTACATTTGTATACATACATAAGTAAGTATTGTACTACCAAAACAGCAAGGAATTTGGTTGCTAAATTTCATAGATGTTGTTCTTGTATTCTCATATAAACGCCAATTGTTTCCTTTTTTCAATATTTTAACGTTTATAAGTATGTATTTGGTTATCAAAACTATTTTATTTGAACAGCAAATAAGAAATCTATATTCTAAACAAGTTTAATTCTTTATTAATTCTCGACCTTGAAGCCAGCCATAATTATTATAAATATTTATGCACATACATGTGCAGAATCTGTAAATATTTACTTATTATAAATTTTGCTATCTCTAAAATACATATTCCCGAATATGTATAAACAAATTGCATTCCATGAAGATAAATTCTCACATTTTTTCTTTTTTGTTTAATTTGTGACACACATTTTATATAATATACTGCGGTACCATGTATGGTCACAAGCGAAGTCGTTAGGTAATCAAGTATATCTTAGTTCTGATCTAACGAAATACTGTTACAAAGAAGGTAGTTAGTAAAGAAGAGTACATTTTAGGACGTGGAATTTGTAGCACTAGGAAGATTCATCTTAACAAAGTTATTAGCTCACTATTTTTGATTTGTTGCAATAAGTAGGTACATATATAGGAATAATTATAACGCATTTTTGTTACCAATATTCGAGCTAAAAATTTGGCACAATATCAACATTGAAACCGCATGCAATTTCATAACTGATAATAACAATTTCTTATTGAAGTTATACATTTTGGGCTAATCGCTTTGATCACATTGGTCGTGCTCATAATAGTAATAATATTTTAAATATTGAGCTAATATGAGCCAATATTGGCATCATCATTATTTCCTATACACAGTGCCTGTCTCAATATAAGAAAATGAAGCCACAATAAATTGGTGTGAGTGATAAATCTTTCTGCAGTGGTCTAGTTTGTTGACTAACAGACAACGTATGAATGTTAAGCAAGTTACACACATACAATAAACATGTTCTACATCAGAGTACGCCTCTGTAAATTGTTAACATAATCTGTAGCTTAGAGTAAAACATAAAAAAAACCTTTAACCAGATTAAGCGTTTTCAAATAAATAATATTATTAGAGCGTACAACTAAATAAATAACGAAATTCTTACTCAAATTTTATAAACAAATTAATATCAAATAGAGAAGAATTTTGTTTCAAATTTCAAAACTTCCAAAGAGAAGGATCAGTAAATTTTTATTTTTCTCCATTATTTCATTAACTAGAAAAATATGGTGCAAGGCTAAAAGTTTGAAACAATTAAACCAACTTTTAATCTTCAATCACCAAAAAAATGGAGGCCGAAGGGCTTCCAATCGTTTTCCGCGATTTCAAAATTATAATTTTCAAGTAGTGGGGGTGGAAGGGCTACCAAACAATCGTTTTCCTCGATTTGTTTAATGAAATAAAGGTGATAAATGCGAGCAAGTTGGAGCAATCCTCCAGAACAACTACAATAATCTAGATCAACTAAATTTTTAAATTATTTTTAATTTGGCAAAAACCTAGAACAACCGGGAACAACTAAACTAAAACTTCCAAATTTAAAAATAACAGGAGAGGGTGAGAGGGAACTTGGGCTATCTATGGTTTCTTGAAAAGTTGGCCTTCTCAGAACTTAGGAGTAGCATATTTGCAGATACATAATTTTACAATTTAAGTGCGGCGCTTGGATTGTAAAATATTTTCAGCTGATATCATCTGCCATCATGTTTGGATGTCATTCACGTTTACAAGTTTGGAAAGCACTCGTTCTGCTAGGATTAGCAGTAGTATAGTTAGTAATTGTAAATTTCGAAAAAAAAATACACCATACAAACAGCTTTAAAGAGTTGATTACTAAAAATTTTATTGAAAAATAAAACTCCAAACTTTATATCGGGACACCTTATTACAACTACTTCGTTAAATCAAAGTTCAACAGTACGTTCAATTGGCTATCTAGCTTATAAAAAGTTTATTTTAACGCCCTTATAAACACTTTAATATTATTTATCCATAATTGAGTTTGCGTGACTCAAACACGAAAATATTGTTTTGGATGCAATCAAAAATTAACACATCAATCGGATATTATATTTGTTTCAATTTATATTTAATAGGCTTCCTTCGGTTAACCCTCGGGTTGGGGTTGGCATCTCGCCGGCCAGGGGTAGGTGGCTTTGACGTGGTCGATATGTCGTAATACCTTGTACCAGTACGCCTTCAATCGATTTACTATTGAAGTTAATCCACAATGTATTTCGTAGATGTCATGTCAAGGTTCTATAAATAATAATTCATCCGAGACGTCAAGCGTGGTATATTTTGGAGTGTACATCCGAGATGAATAATATATGACGATTAAGCTTTAACTGCGAAGTATATTTATAGGAGGATCGAAACAGCAGAATGTTTAGTGTTTTATTTTAGAAAAGGGTATTATTTTTTCATGAAATTGCGCACAGCTCTTTTACGTCAGCACATTTATTTTAGTACAATTTCCGTATATTGCGAGAATTTGCAATGTTATTTTATTTTTATACAGAATTGTATTCAAATTTAGATTTCGTCGATACTACTATTTACTTAATAATAATTCCATACAATTAATTCTGTTTAGGTCTAAAACATTCGTCAAGGAAGTCGTATAAAGAACACGAGGCCGCAAAAAACCAATATATCTCCCTTATTTCCCCGATATTAATTTCAAGATCGTGCCCGCAATACATCGTTCGAGTTTTCTTCCCTCTATACATATATCCCATACGTTTTGTGATATGACGGAAATAACTGGTACACAGATGTTTCGCGTCCAATCTAAGAAACGTTCTAAATCAAAAAACCACGGTAAAAAATAGTATAAGAGACGGCCGGAAATGCACATAACCCAAATCTTGAAACGACCTACGTCACAACATGTAAAAAACCCACTTCGAGATTTGTATTTCCTTGTATGAAGGTTATATGGAATGAGGGTAGTTTCATAGATGTATATAAAGATGTAGATCGCTTGATTACGGAAGGTTACGAAGTTTGTCTGATTTGACAGATTTATATTATTTGCAACAGTTTGTTTTTATCGGAATAATCGGAAACGGTTTGAATTTGAATAAGTTTTAAACGTCATATATGGTTTTGATGTTGTTGTATCAGATTCAAAAACCGCGCCAAAAGCGTACTGCCTCTGTCCTTACATTAAGTATAGGTTAAGTTTTTCATGTATGTAATCAATGTAGTAAACAGGTGTCAAATAGTAAACAGTTAGAACTAGTACCGGAGGGTGTTTCTTTAATTGTGAAATACATAACATATTCTGGCGACGAAGATACAAAAAAAAATCAATTGTGTAATCATCGGGAAAAAAACGTTCGAAAAGTGAAAAAACGACGAGTGGAAAAGTTGAAAAATGGCGTGTGATAGAGGCGATAGAGGGTTAGTAATAAGATCAATGCAGCCATTTAAGTCATCCGATATCGACATTGAAACATATGTATTTAGAATGTACAGAACAGTGGTTCGTTTGCAAGAATTAAGAGAGACCGTAGCTCAGTTTATTATTGGTTTAAAGCAGTTGTCAAAAGATTGTCAATATGGAACCTTCCTTGATGATACATTGAGAGATAATTTCGTGAAAGTGTTAGAGGATGAACAAATTCAAGGAAAACTATTGTTAAAAGAGGATCTAAAATTCAGCAGAGCATGTGAAATAGTTCAGCATATGGAGTTGACGCAGAGGGAAAACTGTAGATACCATCAAGAGGAGTCTAAAAAAGCAGTTACAATCGAAGAACGAATCTCTTCAACATTGCATTGATGATAATTTCCTATTCCCGATATTTGCATATCGCAACACACCCAGCACTAGTACAAATCGTCGTCCCAGTGAACTTATATTTAAGCAACTACCAAGAACAAAACTGTCATTATGAAGACCAAGAGAAACTGAGAGGAAGAATAATAACGAAGGTAAAGAAAAAAGGTTAAGGAAATATTTTACAGTAAATGAAAAGGTATATGCGTATGTACATGACATTGGAAAAGATATGGATACCCGGGAAACTACTAACAACTAATACTTACCTTGTGTTGGTTCATGGTAATGTTCGCCACATGCGGATACACATACATACGTTACCGGTAAACTTGCCCATTACAAATCTGTCGCACAGTAGCCCGCAATGTCCTACTGAAGAAACAGAAAAGTCCAACTTATACCAACAGCTGCATTCACAATTATTGTGAAATACATAACAAATGTAAATGAATTCCACCTCCATTTAGAAGGCTTCAATTTAGTAGCCTTAGTGATTTATCAGAGAAAATCTTGACAGAATTTAATGAGTATTCGTCATTGAAATTTCTATCTCCTATAAAAATGTCGTCGGTGTCGTTGAAGAACAACAGTGTTTTGCGATTTTGACTGGACTATCACTATGACTATCACTCCTGAACAAACATCTAGATAAACAATATTTGGCTATCAAAAACATATAATTTTTCTTTGTTGGCATTCTATATTTGGGGTTGAAGCTAGTAATATACGATGAGGTATACAATAAGGAAGGAAGCACAACAAAATAAGAAACTGAAGGTATTTGTTGGAGTCGCACATATGGTCTACCTGAGTAAACGTCACTAGAGACCAAGACCTAATTACTGAACTCGGCCAGCCTTAGAACATAAAGATCTAACGATGGCTTTGACTATTTTACTTTATTCATTGACTTCTATTGCTGAAATAGTATCCCCTTAGAAAGGAAGTGGACTTAGGAGTTAGAGTTATGACCACTGATAGTAACAGGTTCAAAATTTTAATGCACACACATCTAAATCAATTAATGATTTTACATTTCTTGTGTTGCAAGTTGTATTCGAATCACTAATGTATACAAATTTAAAGCACATTTATGTATGTAGAAAAAGCAACTCCAGCAAGGCCATACAGCTTCTAGGCAAAAAGATAGGAGAGAGTTCTTCCGCGAGGCAACATACTTCTAAATAACTTTTTGTTGCATAATTATTTGCGTGATTATTAGACTCATCAGTCACTTTAAGTTCATCGATTGCTGTAGCATTTTACCAAGATAAGCTTATGCAGCAGATGACGCCTCAGACATGCCAACCCACGACAAAATAATAGTTGTTTCATCGGCGTATTGGTGAACGACATTAGTGTTGAAGTTGGGTGAAGATGTTTAGCATAAATTATTAATAATAACGGGCACAAAATGGACTCATCGGTAAACATCGACTGCTACCATACACTGAAAACGAGACAGTTGAGTTCTTCCTGCAAACCTTAATAATTCACGGGCGAATGCTGAGATAGAATTCAAATCACTTAAATACAATAGCATCAATTTCATGCAGGCCCAATTTACGCAGCAGCAAGAGATGGTTTATCTTGAGTTAGAATAAACAACAACTACCACAAGCCCCTTAACCACTTGTTTATAATATGTTCTATGCTCTATGTCTTTATAAGGAAGAAGAATGGACAAAGAATTTGTTATTGAAATCTGGATTTGGCATCATAATCATAAATAAATAGCGTTAGTGCGATCCAAAAGGTATTCAAACTCTCTGTATACTATCTCCGGTATAAACCACCATTCAGAAGAACCATATCGTTTATTTTTTTCAATTTAATCGTATCCCGGAGATTAATCTTTGTAGTTCTTTAAATTTTCTAGCCTTTTCAAGCAATCTTGTTTTCGATACAAAAATTATCAGCGTAAGCCTCTAGCCTTCAAATATATTTCTTTGCACAATGCAAAATTTCCAAATATTAACTCTGGTTTGCTTCGGTGGTAATTGCCAATCATAACAACTTTCTTCTTTGGGCCATTCTATACATTTAATCAACTCTAAAGTATTTTGGACTCTGCTCAGATCTTCCCGACAAGAAAGCCTATTTTACATCCACCGCGATATAGGTATGTACATAGATGCACTGGGATTGGTAATACACCGTTAGGGCTTCTTTCATTGCATGGTTTCTTCCTGAAAAAATAGAATTTGCTGGCTATCAAAGTACCCAATCTTGTTGGAAATTTTTTTAGCTAATACTATTCTTTTCCTTCAAACTTTGGGGCCTGTGGACAACAAGAATTCCATTAAACGATTGTGTGCGTCTAGTTGATGGCATATTCTATGATATTTGATGGCTTCTGCTTTACGACGATTTTCTTGTCTGCTTCTAAGCGATTTGCAGTGAAGATAGGAAAGATATTCAAGATGTTAAGAAGATTTGGAGAACCAGATGTTGTTCTAATTCAAGCTCCATGCATAAACTATTAAAAATAAAGAGTAAAGTAATCAAGTTAAGAACTAAGAAGAAGATCATCAACAGTGACGCAGTAGGTGAGCCATAAACAAGACAACATGGATTTTGAGCACTGAATTAGTAAAACTGTGAATTGAAGATAAATTATTAGATTTTTATGTCTCCTTCTCTTTTGTAGATTTCTAGATAACACGAGGACAGTACATTGTTTTAGCCTTTATTATGTGAAAAAATTTCTAAACTAATGAAGCATATCATGTAATAGGGTGTCGTTAAGATATTTATTAATTTTAAAATTCATGAAGTGATATATGAATGGTCATTAATGATTTCATACATACCTGTTACATGTTTTCTTCTGTATTAAAAAATAAGAAAAAAAAACATTCAGTTAGAATTCCTAATGCTTTTAGCGTAATTTAATTATTTATAGATACTACTTGTTAATGAAATAATAAATTTTATGATAATAATAGTATTAAACGTTATCCTCCGCATAATTAGGTAATTTACTAATCTGTTCTTGTGAGCATAATGGCTTTCCCCTGTAATTAACAACTTTACGAGCGTGGGTGTATCAACGAATATGTAAAATATAATCTCGACCATAATTAAAAACGAAATTGAATACGATTTGATTATTAACTATTAAGAAATGCAATAAATATTCGTTGCGTCATTAATGCAGTAGTAGATATGCTACATTCTGGTTAAATCTATGGTCGTAGCAGCTTCTTCTGATTAGACTAATATACAAAGCATCCCACCTGTTTCAGGGTATTGATATTCAAGCACATGTGCGTCGTCTTTGTTCGTACCAAGCGTTAGCTATGCTGTATAGTACGGTGGTGGTGTTGGGTGTTTTTTAAAGTATTCTTTGTATGTGAGGTACCTACCTAAGAAAAAAAAACAACTCCTACACCGGATGTACAAATTGAATGGTTCTAATTTACGCGTTATGTTGCATGCAGCTTCTGAAGAGTGTGGAGATGATATGGAAATATTAGAATTAGTAAAAAAAAATCAAATGGATTGGTTCCTTGAAAATAGGCAAGGTGGGTGCAATTTTTTCTGCAAGAAAGGAAATACGTTCTTTTTTATATTTTAGAAAAAATAAACGAAGTGTTTCTTAGTAAACAGATGGTTTCTTCTGTTTTTTTTTTTAGTTCGAAAAAAAAATCTAAGGAAACGGGAAACATCAGATATTTCTTGAAGGTAGGATATTGTACACAAAAAATAGTGACCTATTTCCTTGTTCATTATTATTTACGGAATGGGAACTTGACAACGTGTTGCGTACATGCAATTGCTTGTGTTAGAAATAGCTTAATATAATAACATTTTTCCACACTGATCTGTCAATTACCGTGTACTATACGATGTTTGGATAGATTGGTAGAATGTTAGATCTACAAGATAACGCACACTTTACGTTCTTACGGCGGTGGTATGGGTGCAAATATTTTCTATAGCTTTGATGAAATATGGTTATGTAGAGCCTATTTGCCAACGAATAGGCAAGCTTAGCAGAAGATGACAGGACCAGCATCATTTCTGTACAACAACATTGGCATCTGTTTCAATTCTATTGAATGTTTTGGTACGTTCTTTGTCTTCACGTGCCACAGTGGACATTGCAAAATAATTCAACTTGATACACTTGAGATTTTGAGCATTTTCAAATCGTAGTACACGTAGGCAATTTATATTTTTCGTATCGCAAGAGCGTAAACTAGTTTTAGCTTTGGATTTCCAATAAGTGACGATAATCAAATCCTTTTACGTCCTGCTGGAAGGAAGTTCTGGATTCTCGATCATTGTATCACCAATTACCTTGTGAACTAGACGTTCATGTAACTTCATCTTGGTACGTTGCGTTGTTTGCGTTTCCTTTTTGATTTTAAATAATTTGATTTAGGTTACTATGTTGTTAACAGCTCCTAAAAACATTACGTAATTATTGAAGGTTTCCGGTATATCAGAGGTCGTACTTTATGTTGTGCGAAATATTTTTACTTATAACATTTCTACAAAAAAAAATTGTACAATAATACATAATTCTAAATAGAGCTCTTTTCTCCTCCTTTTTACGATTAATGCAGTCTTATTTAATCGGTAGATGTAATTATGTCCACTATAATAGCTATAAATCGTTCAGTTTTGTTCTATCATCGGGTGTGCTGGAAAGTTCAAGGTTAGGCCCTCTACTCTTTGTTTTATATATAAACGACCTTTTAAAAAATTTATCCTGTCCTGTACTTGCGTATGCAGATGATCTTAAAGTGTATGGGTCTATAGCTAGTTGAGATGACGTTCTACACTTACAGGACAATATTCAATACATTATCGACTGGTGTACTAGATTTAGGCTGAAATTGAATATTGGTAAATGTTGTTTTGTGTCCTACACTCGCAAACGGAATCCAACTGCATCTGTTTATAGTGTAAACATCTGGTATCCATGTTACAGTACCTATAACACCGTTATCGAACGTGTTCAAAATCATTTTTAGAATTTTTTATCTTTTAAAAAATCTGGAAATTATCCTGAGTGGAATACGGACTATAACATGAGTACAATATGCAATCCTTGATCCAGCGTAGGATGTCTCACAGTGCGCGGTTTTTGTATAGACTTGTGAATGGTGCTGTTGACTTCTGACCTGTTGTCCAATGTTAACTTTAATGTACCTAGAATGTCGTCACGCTTGCTGCCAACTTTTACATATGCCACCCCAAGAACTAATCTTCTTCTTAAAGCTCCACTTACCCAGATGGCTCAGAATGCAAATTTGTTTTATGCAGGTGTTTTGACTGGTAGTATTAGGAATTAATTGCTTTTAGTTTTAGTTTTATGTAATTTTCTTTTGTAATTGTATGGGTATCCGGACAATTCATCGCTCACAATTCATCGCACACAATTCATCGCAACACAATTCATCACGTCCACAATTCATTGCATCCATAATTCATCGCATGCAGAATTTGTCGCTGCAATTCATCGCAATTCGCAAAACTTTATTCAAATTACAATTTTATCATTATATATTCATTTATTCATTTGAAAGTATAGAGTATAAAGAAACATCGTTACAAGCAAAATTGTCAAATAAAAATGTAATAAAAAAGTAATAAGAAACAAATATAAACATATTTACAGCAGGCATAATGAAATTTAAAAAGAACAGTCACTAGTATGAAATGTTGTGGGCCAAACATCTAATATAATCCAATATATTATTTGGATTCGAACCCATTCACATATTGCTCTATACGAATTTCATTTAAACTCTGCTCTGTTTTAATGTAATTAATGAACTTCCAAATATTTGGGTGCATCGCACCGTCTCGTTCTGCAAATCCGCGATGCCGCCCTTCTACAGAATTGTTTGTCTTCGGGAGATCTTCCAGGATAGATTGGTATAAATTCCACATATCAAGATCAAATTGGAGTGGCCGGCGCTGGCGTTTATGAGGGCGTCCTATCTAGGTATCTTCAAAATAGTCGACAACCTCTTGTGCTTCCGGAGGGAACATTTCATTTTCACAAAGAGTTTCGAAGACTTCCACCACTGATTCCGTCGGCACAAAGGCAACTGCTGGTAGCATTCGCAGTTTTAAGGCAAACTCTACGTCCGTTTCATATCTTTGCTTCAACCCTTTGCTATTTATGGCTCGTAAAATACATTGGGTGAAGTGAAAAAAACAGTCTCTTAGTCTTGCATCTGGAAATTCGTTTCTAAGTACGGTTATCATTGGCTTTTCAAAGTCCACTGTGATTGTTATTGACGACAATACAGGTTGCAAAATCTTCAATTGCCTGAGCAGGTGTTTCTATGTTTCTTTGGTTCTGTTAGGCAGTAATGCATAAACCAGTGGCACCGATGCATCCTCTTTTAAACCATGAATTGTATATAATTGGTTGAACAATAGCGGCACCGTTTTCAAGGTTCCGTCAGCATACCAATGGCCCCTTTGTGATAGCAACTGCAAATTTCGACGTGTGGAAAAAAATAGAATATGATTTTTCTCAGAGCCGGAATCATAGAGAAGAAAATCTTCTCCGTTGAAAGTTTTCGTGAATTCTTCTAGAAATTCAATTTCTTGACCATGATTTGGTAAGGCTGGACCTGACTTTTCTTGCTGACAAATTCTTCTAATTGATCTCTTCATTGTATCAATGCGTGGAAGCTTGGGAGCTGCTGCTTGACTGCATCCAAGGGTGACTTCCGATATAATGTTTTGCGAGGTGTCGTTTGTGGTTTTAGCACTTGTCCGAATACTATCATAAATTTTGGCAGCTTCTACTTGAGCTGCGTCACCGACATGATTGTGATCATTTCCCACTTTCACAATTTCATCACCCACTGTCGTAACTCTCCCTGGACAATTAAATTTCTGGAAATGTTCACATCACCAGCTAATTTTCTCGTCGGTTTGCCTTTCTTTATAAAAAAGATGGCCACTGCTAAGCAATTTCTTCTTGCCCTTCTCTGACATAACAAACTGCAGTGGCATATTGGATATAACAACACTTGATATACTCACTACTTCGCTGTATAATTGAAACGAAAATTCAAAAGATGTACAACTATTTATATCTCAATTCATACATTAGAAACAATAAAAGGTATATTAATATACTGTGTTCATCCCTTTCTTGATTTGACTATTGGGTAATTAGAGAGATTAGAAGATGTTATCGGGTACCGAAAAATTATGCATAATGAGTTAAAGGACCGTACTAAGAAACATTGTGTTATATACAATATAATTTTATTATCCAGATAGTTTTTCCACTTTTAGGTCAATAATAACACGCAATTCTAACAAAAGTCAAATTTATTCCAAAACCTTTACAAAATTTATAATCTGGTTTTCGTAACAACTTGTTGTTACGAAAACCAGTAAGATAAGTTAAAAGGTCATAAAAATACATATATTAATACAATATAATTATATCTGATTTTCAATGCATGTTAAATTAATGTAAATAAAGTACTTAGATTAGGTTAGGTTAGGTTTGGCGATGAATTGTGGGTGCAATGAATTGTGGATGCTATGATTGTGGATATACCCACATACATATGTACTTTGTACTTATTTAGTCTTGTCTTGTAATTGGGCCTTATGCCTGTTGGGCAAATAAACCGATATTATTATTATTTTATTCACAGCTTTAAACTGCGTCTTTGAGGTACGGCTGCGGGAAGCAAGTATCCTCATAGCGGGTCGATTGGTTTCGGTGGCGCTTATTCCATATTGGGTGGAAAGTAGTAAAAAGCAAAAAGTCTCGGTTAGTCTTCGTGGTCTCCAAGTGCATATCTGACTATATTATTATTATTATTATTATTAGACACAATGTTATTCAAATGCTCTAGAACACCTAGATATGTTCGAAATTCAGTAATATTTAACATGCCAACACATATTCGTTTGACATCTCCCTGGGATCTCTAAAATTCTTAATTGAAATTGCATAATCTCAAAAAAAAACTTGTACAGCCTAGATAGAATTTTATTTCTGCTAAAATATAAAAAATACAGTATATGTATACATTATGCATACCTCATAAAGCCTATATGCGCTTCCGCTAAAACAATATTTTATTCCGTCTATATCTGAACCCCTGCTGCGTTTATGAAATATGCTTGCAAAACTGCAAAAAGCTTTACGCTGCATTAGAACGACGCCACCCTTCGATTCTCCTGGGAAATATACTCGTAACTTCGGTCCGGTGTATATACACACATTGTTACTTTGAAAGTAAACAGAAACGCAATCAAGCCGCATTTAATATTTATTGAAATTTCAGGGATACGTCGCTCAGGTCGACCGGCTTTGTAGCAAATCTTGGATATTTCGCCCTTGGAATCCTTTTCAGATTGCGATCGTGACTTTACGGTTGTGCTTTATACGTATATATCTCTGCTAGGTGTTCTCTAGGGTAGTTCAAGAAAAATGATAGCAGAACGTAAGGAATAAGATGACTTCTTATACATTCAGATTATGGTAATAGCAACCATGAAATGTAAGCGAATGATTAAAGTAAGAAAGAAACTACTTGATGCATAATATAAGTGTGACGCGTATGTTAGTTCTTCTTGTAAATATTATGATTTGCATCAAATATTTCTCAAAGGTATTTCAAGATGATTCGATACATTTCTTACGGTCCAAATTTTATAAATAAGTGGAACATCTTTACTTGAATTTCAAACTCGATTCTGTCATTTCATGCCTGCTACATAATACACACACAATAACTCAATATGTTAACATACTCTCTCGAAACCATCACGTCTTGTACTAACTACGAGAGGAAATATATTCAAGGATGTTTACATATCATCTAGACGTATCGGAACTCAATTAAACAAGCTGTTTTACAAGAGCAATCCATCATGCACAAAGTCGGCGTACGAAGTGCGTTACACTATTTATAAATTCCGAATACAACCAAAAAAAGAACCGGCTCTAAATCCGAATCTAGGAATCAGGCGTATCGCTTACATTGAAATGTTAATAACGAAACGCTTCCGTTCCACATCGGGACATAAAGGATCTCGTTTTAATGTCGAAGGTATAAACAGTACGTGTCGTTCCCGTATCACCCGTCGAGACTTTGATCCCCGAACGGGCTGGAAAAGCACGTTTTGCTGTACGGAACCAGAAATCACCCTCTGGGATAAAGGGAAGTGCCGCAAAAAATATTTGTGCACCTCGGAAAGGTAAAGATGTAGCAATTTTAGTAGTGTTAAATGTAGAAACTACGATTTTACGATGCGTGAATAGGATTTACGCGATTCAACTGCCATTGAACGAGAACAAGATAATTGTGTGCAGCAATTAAGGTACCGTGCGGATTAAAAATCACACGGAGTTCTATTAAGTGTGACGGCCAATTTTGCTTGACTAAATAATTGTGTTAGATACAACGTAATTACCTACTTTTACTGGTTAGATAGTAATTATTTGCTTTTCTATTGTTTGTCGTAATACGGAGGTTCCTGCATGGAAATGTTGAAGCAATTGAAAGAGAGGAGTTATTGAGATTGTATGTATGTAATTTGTTCGTACACTCACCTGAAAGAAGTTGTAGAACGATTTACATAGCGATTATATGTAAATCGTTCTACAACTTCTTTCAGGTGAGTGTACATACACATAGAAATATGAAATAAACGAGGGAATATGATTACAGTACATTTCAAATATGCAGGGTGTTCCTAAATATCATGTACATAAGGAAGGGGGTAATTATTTGGTTTATTTTGTGCCTAAAATTTCATATAAACATAGGTCTGCAAACGCTTCGTTACCAATCTGCAGGGTGTTTGCTGTATAGCTCCTACAGTTTTTGGGATATTTTGCTCAAATTTGGAAGGCAGGTTACGCTATAAGGCCTACATCATCAGCCATGCCAAATGATGGTGTAAATCTACAGGGTAATAACTTTTTCGGGGTCATGCCCTCACCCTGAACTTTTTTGCGATGCGCCACTGCTAGATTCTATTGATTGTTTAGAAACTTTTTTATCTCTTGTATTTTTTTCTTATCTCTGACCGTTATCGAGAAAAAAAAATAGAAAACAATTTTCTGCGATTCGCCAGAGAAAATTAAAATTTTTAAAATGGTCTAGCAAGCTCTGGCTTTATTCAGATAATCACTTGAATTTATTAATTTGACATCTGATATTAGAAATCGTAACTTGTGTCTGTATAAGTAAAGTTTCAAATTGCAAACTGTGTTTTAAATACTCGTTATAATTTTGTAAATCTGCCAAATTTCACTAATTCTGAAATGGCTGACATGCATTGTATCTACGGCCTTACGAATGGAAATGCAAGAGAAGCCAGGCGTCTGTACATGGGGCGCTATCCCAATAGAATGATACCCAATCATCGAATATTTTCAAATATTCATAGGCGTCTTGGAGAAACTGGAACTTTTAAAAAGAATACCAATGATGCAGGAAATCCACGTACTGTTAGAACACCACAGATCGAAGAGGCTGTTCTGAATGAAATAGACAGACATCCTCGCACCAGCACCAGAAAATTCAGTAAACATTTAAATATTAGTCATCAAGTTGTTTGGCGTATTCTACGTGTCTTCCTGCTATACCCTTACCACATTCAGAGAGTGCAGGCTCTTCTTCCCTGAGACTTCCCTTTAAGGATTGATTTCTGCCAATGGTACCTTAATAAGCTAGCAGCAGCCCGCATATTTAATTGTAAAATCCTTTTTACCGATGAAGCGAATTTTTCAAGGACTTCAAATATGAATTTCCACAACAACCACACGTGGGCAGATGAAAATCCACATGAAATTGTATAAAGGCATTTTCAAGAACAGTTCTCATTAAATGTATGGGGTGGTATAATTGGAGACAATTTGATTGGTCTTTGTTTTTTGCCTAATCGACTTCCTGGTCAGTCATACAGGCTCTTTTTGCAGAATGAATTGCCTTTATTACTTGAAGACTTGCCGCTTTTACTTAGAAATCAAATATGGTATATGCACGATGGCGCGTCATCACATTTTTTTATTTTGGTTCGGGTGTAGTTAAATGAAGTATGTATATGAGAATAGGTGAATAGGACGAGGTGGACCTCAGCCTTGGCCCCCTAGGTCCCCTGACTTAAATAGTATAGATTTTTTCCTGTGGGGACATCGCAAATCTCTAGTGTATACAACACCTGTGAATACTGTTGATGACTTACGAACGAAATCGAATAATCGATGGATTTGAAACGATAAGAAATACTCCAGGAGTATTTGAGAGAGTGCGAGCATCAATGAGAAGGAGAGCGGGCGCCTGTATAAGGGTTGGAGGAGGACACTTTCAACAATTCTTGTAGCATAGTTTCCTTGTCATTGTTATTAATTAGGGTTTTTATTGTTATTAGTTATGTTACTTTGTATTGTAATAAAACAAAGCTACGAAAACCGGGTCATACTATTTTTAACAGGTAGTAGTACCTTAACTCTTAAAATTAATAAAGTCAAGTGATTATCTGAATAAAGCCAGAGCCTGCTAGACCATTTTAAAAAATTTAATTTTTTCTGGCAAATTACAGAAAAATGTTTTCTATTTTTTTTCTCGATAACGGTCAGAGATAAGAAAAAAATGCAAGAGATCAAAAACTTTCTAAACAAGACAGAAAATTTATTGCGTATTTTAGAATCTAGCAGTGGCGCATCGCAAAAAAGTTCAGGGTGAGAAAAGAGGGCATTACCCCGAAAAAGTTATTACCCTGTAGATTTAAATCATCATTTGACATGGCTAATGCTGCAGACCGTATAGCGTAACCTACCTTCCAAATTTGAGCAAAATATCTCAAAAACTGTAGGAGCTATACAGTAAAAAGTGAAAAAATCTTGAAATTTCAACACCTGCAGGGATTGGTAACGAAGCGTTTGCAGACCTATGTTTATATGAAATTTTAGGCAGAAAATAAACCAAATAATTATCCCCTTCCTTATGTAGGTACATGATATTTAGGAACACCCTGTATATGTCCCTTTTATCCAATACCGATCTCCATTGGTGTGTCGTGTCTGCTGAATACTTTTCAGCAGAGCAGTTGCAAATCGTTGCCCAGATTATCGATTTAACGATACAAATTTCCACGAAGAAAACTTAACCATAAAACCGGTGTTATAAAATTAGCTGTTTACCCTCATTCATTCGTTTCTTGAGCTACACCTATTATAGAAGCTTCCTCTGAGTATGCTGTGTTTTGGGAAGTTGTAACTTCATAGCCTCAGTACGACATTCTGTCAATCATAATTAGAGTATACTGTAAAATGTAAATTTTCCACACATAAAAGTTGTAATGTTTTCATGAGCTTGTTCCAGTGGATTGTTCAAGACGAGTGGAATTCTGTACATGGTTCTAAAATAACCTAAACAATTATGATATTCTTTACAGTTTCCTTTTCAGATGGGGCTTGGTTTTATCTTTCTAGATACGTAAATTGTTCAAGAACCATTGCAACCCCAAAAAGTTGGTGATTGTGTTGAAATATGTAGAAGAACGTTGGAGGGCCCTATGTTTTTTGAAGGCACACTCCCTCTCCTAGCCCCACTCCTAGCTCTTCCTAAGGAATTGAATCATTCATTGTGTTGTTTGGTAATATTTTCCTAGATGATTGTTGCTCTTGAATTACAGCAACATCAACTCAGAATGAAAATTGATAGCTGGACATCAAAAAAAAATCGTAAATTTATTATCGGGCACTTTTCTATAATTGAATTGGAACAAGTGCAGTTATGAACATCACTGTGACTTATGCTATTGTCTTAACCCCAGTTAGAAAAAGCGTAAGCTATTAAAAATATGTTGGACATTTCCAAACACATTTTTTTTTTTGGGATTTATAGTTTCCTTGATACGTGATTAGATATTTTCATAACAGTCTCAAAAATTGTAATTAGCAGACAAACAAAACCTTTCGCAGAGCTACAGTTAGGAAGTTCAGATTAGGTAAGCAAAACAAAATTGCCATAAAAAATTTACATACCAGTTCAGAAACAATTCTTTGATTTTCTAGCTCTTCTTAAGGAATTAAGTCATTCGTTGTGTTGGCTGGTAATATTTTCCTAGGTGATTATCCAGCAAACTAATGATTTTGCCATTATTTCTATTACTGCTGCTGTCGTTAAGAGCAAGATATAATTTTTCCATAATATTGATATTATTAAAAGATTTTCTTCCGCATTGAATGAGTGATCTATTAAGACTCTGAATACTGGATTCAACAGTAAGCGCAGATATAGCACTATTTGGGTGTTATTACACAATTAGATAATCGTGTTTGATTGTATGCAAAAATGTTTTAGTTTTTTTTTCTGTCTTTTTTCTTTTTTTTCCAACAGTGATTAGAAAAGCACGTTCAAATAATTCGCTTAATGATCAAACAATGACTAATTATCGAGAGCTAATTTATTTAGCAAGGTACTTCTTTGGGGTGGTTAAAACCTATGAAACTCGATCCAATTTATTAGATGTATAGTACGTCTATAATACGATCTTATTGAAATAGCAAGTATCGAGTGCTTTTTATTAGCAATTACTACTTCTTCAAAATGAATTACTAATACAGCAATTAAATTTTTCCAATCAATATCGCTAATCAACTCGACGTAAATATCCCTTAACTGGTATTTCCTGCACTGCACTAATAACACACTAGTTACCATCCGACAGTATTTGCCAACCCTTAAAATTGTTTCAGGAAGGGCGGAGAATGCGGCCCACGTACACGTTATGTACATCTGTATGTATGTTCCCTTAAAATTTCCACTACTCGGTCATGTTCACCCTTACAGTACACGCAAGCAGTATTATACATATACGAATCCACTAGTCAAATGCAATGATATAACTGACACATGTGTACATACATATGTATGCATAAATTATATGACGCGCTTATAAAAGAATCAAAACACATGCATCTGTCACAAGCAGGGATGTCAGTACTACTACACGTTTTCATTAACCGTATTGACGTAAATAAGTTATGAAACTGTAAATTCAGGGAAAACTGCCAACTGTAGACAAATTGAAACCGCCCCAGACGTCGCTGCTACGCTTTCAAATGCCGGTGATTTGAATTCGTGCTTTTGACAGGTAAATTCGTAACGAAAAAAGGGAATTGTGTAACAAACTGGAATGAGAATCGTTTTAAAGTAATCTAAAATTCGCTGCTGGAAAGTAACGGAAGCTTTTGTAGGTATGTACATAGCTTGGCCAAAATATTATCTCCGTTACGTTAAGTACTAAATATTGCGTTCAATATTCCGTATGGTTTACAGTTTTGTCCTTTATTGTTGTTTTGAAACTATGTACTTATGTTTTTGTGATTTTTATAGATTGGCTTCGTTTAAAAAATCGAATTATATGCAAAATGGGAAGAAACGTAAACTAATTAAACTTATTTCTCATTTTTGCATACCCATAACTTACGAGAGGGGACATTAATTTTACCCTGCAGTGTACCTAATTATCTTAACTCATATTCAGATTGAATTTTCCTCAAAGTTGTGTTCATTTCCTGTTCTACTCTTTATAGTTAAGCTACTGACGTACATACATTCTTAGAGTCTCATAACTAATTAGTTTAAATTAATTGTGTTTTTCAATATCATTTTAAAAAATATTGCTTTAAAATTAAGTTAAATTCAATTTAATTAAACAGTAGATAAAACTAGAATACGTAATTTCTAGTACTATTACACACATCACTAACTAATGTTTACTAGACAATTATAGCAAACAAACTGTTCGTATTTTATTTTCTATATATATAACGTTACAGTACATTAGAATAAATTTCGAAAGTAAGCAACTACCTATTATATTTTATAGGAAATGCATGAAAGGATGATATTATGAAACTTATGTGAGTATTCCGCTTACTTGGCTCATTTACTTCAACAATTGCAAAATAATACGTTAATTTCTGTTTATTTGAGCTAGAAAAGTAATAACAGATTTAGAACAGTTATAAATTAATCCAACAAATAAGGTACACAAGTCGTTTTGCGAAATTATTAAAATTAGAAAGGATGCAAATTTAAAAAGTTAGATTTGTTTTCTTTGTAAAATGATCCATAAAGCCGTGGAAAGGTATGTAGTAAGCTTTCCCTAGGCTTTCTAATGTAATTGACCAGTACGAAATGTACAAAGTAAATAATTTAAATGTGAGTAAGGTAGAAATAATTGCTAAATTACGTTGTATTTCTCAACACACTTTAAATGGGCTTACGCATTTCTGGGCGCGAAGAAAGTTCTTATTAATTTCGAAAAAAAACTAATTTGTAGCCACAGAAATGTTATGCATATGTATTGATGTAATTAGAGTTTCATAGTTAGGCTTTACTTTCGTTGAGGCTAAATTACTGTTTTATACAAACGCATTTAACGCATTTTGTGATACGAAACAATCTAGAGGCCCTCTCCTCGCAAAATCTTCTACTTAATGTACAGGGTGAGGTAAAATATTGCGTATTTACTATTTTATTGCAAAGCTAACTTTCTTTTCTAAAATAGCTACATCAGTATCAATGATCTAGCCATCTCATTCACGAACACACAAAGAAAACGAATTCTACCATGTGATACCAAATATTGCATAAACCAACTTTTGTCTAAGGAATTTTTTAATTAAATTGTTTATTCAAGCTTGCGAGAAATATGCATTACTTTTTCTTCGCCCTGTATATACACAATTGGTACTAACGAACTCCTGTTCCTATAACAGGTCTATATCAGTTGAGCACTCTTCAGTTATTCTTACTCTTATAATATAATGATTATCATTTAATCATCATAAATTCATGTATCCTTGGCTGGCTCCAAACAGTTTAAACCATAAAGTATTTTAGTCTTTTGATGTAATAAAAATGTAAAGTTTGTCGTTGAATACGAAATTTTTAGTAGCTAGTTTGGTAACTGAGAATAAGTTACTAAAGCACAGTTAATCATTTCACCCAATAACTCACTTATTTTTCATAGTGTTTGATTTATGTTTTGTGGAATTCTGTCTGATTCCAATGGCCAATCCTTTCATCATCTTCCTTAAATCATTTTTCGCTCTTATCATTGATATCCGAAACCTGTTGGGGTTGATCGTGTAAGCTTATCAAACTAGGTCTTTGCAGATTTCTGTATTCCCCTGTCTCTCTTATTGATAAGACAACAAAATTTTTATGGGGGAATTTATCCTTAAGTCTTTTGGCGGTTTCATAGAACTTTTAGTTTCATAATATGTACACTTGAGTGAGCACCATAATGTGGCATATAATAACTTGATGTTAGGTGGGTGATATCGATGCGGCGGGAGAACCTAGTGCCACCCTCTCCGCCCCTCAGGTAGTGGAGAAAAAAGCTCCAAGAAACCATTTCAACAAATAGGTTAGGAATAGTTTTTGCATAAATGTAATAAATTTATTGATTCAGCCATATATAATTGAAGGACCGTTCCTTTATCTAGTCAATGCTATCTATGGATTCGGTAAGACTAAATAATTAAATATCTGCTGCTAACATCAAATATCCAAATTTCTTATCCATAGGAGTCTAAATTTTTAAATCTAACACTTCTGTTTTTAGATTCGAATTTTCGATTTGAAGATTATTACCTAGAATTTTTGGCACAATAATTTACTCCTAGAATATGAAAATAATAGCCATGTCATCATGATGAATAGGTACGCGTTTACTAGGAGACGTTTTCAAAATCATTAGCGGCAAAACATTATCTCTGTGACACTCTTGCAAGTTGTGGCTCGATGTTGTTTGAACCATTTTGTAGTTTCCCATAGCATATCTCATGGAAGGCCCATTCTTTTGTCTTGTAGGTAATACCTGTGGATTTGGTAAGACTAAACAAATCAACGTCTGGTGAAACCAAAATGTTATTTTTAGGTATGATGACATATTTTAAGATTGAAAATCTGACTTTTAAACTTAATGGTATAGAACTAGTACTCGTTACTTGTTGGCTACATGACTTTGACAACAAATAAATGACAGATAAGCACATGAAGCACTCCTTGAACGAAGGATGCATTGTTCACCACTTCAAGTTTGTCGTTTGCCATTTCAATAAACACATACTACCAGCCATTTTAAAAATCACATGAGGGAAAACTATAGTAATCATTTTGTTCTAACTTCAAACATTAAATGGCCACCAAGAAGTCGAGATCAGATTTAACGTTCTTAGAGATATTTTTCTGATTGTGTTTAAAGTGTTACTGAGTCCACGTACCAAGGTTTCCAAAGCCAAATTTTGTAAAATATCACTATAAGGAAGAGCAAAAATTGAGAATGAGAGAAAGAGAGAGACACATAACAGAATATTGTAAATAGTAATTTATGACATCATTACAGACCATTGTCGTTCTAACTCCATTGTTACAATGATGCCAATGCTATGCATAAAGTAGGACAACCTACCGCCTCATAAGTATTTCGTTAATTATACTAAAAAAATATAAATTATAATCATATGCAGGTGAGTCATTCTAAATAGACGAAGATTTATACAAATTTACAACAACAAAACAAACTATTGTCGTTATTATTGCTGTTCTAGAAAAATACTATCCAACTATGACAGCTTAAATGGGTGGTAATAAAGTACTCCTTTAACACCAGCAGCTGTTAATGCGCCGACCCAGGCAAATTAATAAGCTCAAATTTCTTCTTAGAAAAAAATCATTTCATATAAGACCCTAACGATCTTAACAGACCCGAAGATCTATGACGTTCCTTTTTTTACTACAACGTAAAAAATCAACTGACTTTTAACATCATGTCGGTCGAAGACAAAAATCACTACAAAGCCACAACAAAAACTTTTCTTGATAAATCACGATGCGCGATTGTTTCGGGTCGTCTCGCTTAACAACGCCATCTGTGTCTGGTCTAATAATTTCTAGAACAGGTGACCTACGCTGGATTTGCTGTTTGGTATTGGGTATGAGGACAGGTGCTGGTCGATCGGCGGTATAAATTTAATTTGTGTGAAGCTCTGCTACGGATTCGAGTAAAAGAGAAAGAAAAAAATGAACTGATACTAAGCCGCCGACTGATTGTACTTACAAAAGAGGTAAAAATGATGATCGTGAAACGGAGGTTGCGGTACAGAAAGAGAATGGATATCATTGAAGCGTGATGTTTAATGATTATTAAATTGTTATTTCCAGTATTATGGAAGATGAGCGCGAAGTGAAAATACAATTATTTCTTTTACGCTTTAAGGAAGCTAGTTATTTTTATATCTCAGTGGTCACTTAATGAAATCCGGTAACACCGTACTGGATTAAATGATGTGTGTAATACAGTGCAAATTGAAACGGTTGCATAGGTATACATACATATGTACATAAGTTCTGGGTTTAAACGCATCATTTAGCAAATTGATTTAAGTTGTTATGGTGAAGCTGTGGTAATGAGTTAAAAAGATGTGAAGCATATTTTATATAATCCTAACCACACAATCAATGGTTTGGAAAAAATGGCGGCAAAATGTTGCTTCATTTGTTATATAATTTTATACTTCTTCAGTGAGTAGGGTAACTTGCAAGGGTTGAAGTTCTAAATGCATGGCCTACTTGGTTACAGTTAGCGGTTAGAGGCAGTTTGTTTTATTTAATTGGTAACTAATAGAATTACAAAATTTATATTAGAAAATAGAGGATTGTAGTTTCAGTAGGTACTAATCGCATAGTGTTGTTAACAGATTTTTGTACCTACAATGTGTAAAAATATGTTGCTGAAGATAAATAATTCACTCGAATTGGCTAGACGCTGATAAGGAATGGCGAATGATATCCCACATGCTATGTTTCATTTCATAAATACATATACAGGGTGTTTGGTAATGAAACGGTCATACTCTACAGCGTGTTAGTAGAGGTCATTTGCAATAGATATAGCCCTATTTGCCTTAACCAAAAGTCACCCGTTTTCGAGATATTGTGTTTTTTTGTTTTTTTCGAAGTTCACTACATACGCTTGCTCAAACTTAAAATTTACGAAAATAATTAAACTCTTCCTCAATTTTTCTGTTTGTATAGTTAGAGGACATCTCAGCACACATTATGGATGAGAGCTACGATAAATACTTGGGCAAATTAAACGAAAAAAAGATTTAAACTTCCCCTTTTGATGAAACTGTAGGCACAATCGCTACCTTTGTGAGTATTTATTTCTAAATTTCCAATAATGCATTAAGCATACAAATTATCTCAAAAACTTTGTTAAAATAGCTTTCTAATGACATAATAACACTTACCATTAATCTTACCTACTCATTAATAATTGGGCATAGTAAATTCACGAAGAACGCCATAAATAAAAACCACAAATTTAATTCCTTTATTAGCAAATAAAATAAAATAATTATAAACTGCCTTCCAAGGTACCTCCTGTATTTCTGATGCAAGCACGAGCACGTTTTCGAACCTGTGTACATGTAACTCTTTGAGTTACATTATTTCGCAAAGTTATAGCTGCATCGTTTATTTTGTTAATTAATTTTTCGTGCGTGTTTACTTCGGTAGAATAAACGAACTCTTTCATGGTTCCCCAAACGTAAAAATGTCGTGGTGTGTTCAGAGATGTCCTCTAACCATACAAGCTGGAAAATTGATGAAGAGTTTAATTATTTTCGTAAATTTTAAGTTTGAGTAAGAGTAAGTAGTGAACTTCGAAAAAAACAAAAGAAAACACAATATCTCGAAAACGGGCGACTTTTGGATAAGGCAAATTGGGCTATATATATTGCAAATGATCTCTACTAACACGACGTAAATTATGACCGTTTCATTACCAAACACCCTGTATATATATACATTGGGGAAACATTATTTCATTAATAATTAATTGAATAATCAAATTGTCTTCTTTTGTAAAGGGTCCCTTTTTTAAGAAATCTGATCAAAGTTGGGATAGTTTGGTGAAGAATCTAGCAGAAATGACATACTAACTAATTGATATGGTCAAAAATTCACATGAATATGGCCGTATACTAGGTCATAACATCATTTCCTCTTCAACGGAACTATAAGTACCGGGTGGTCAGCTAAGAATGCAAAGTGCTGTATCTAGTAAACTATTCGTCGTAGAGACTTGTGGAAAAAAAAGTACACACTAAAGTCGACAAAAAAAGACCGTGGAAAATATTGTCAGATTTTCAAGATGGTCGCCAGGGGGCGTAAATCTGTTGTTCGAACCCCAACATCAAAGCCATTGAAGTCTCCAAATATTGCGTGGTATCCTGGGCGGAACTATTATCTGCCCTATTTCTGCCTATATGACATGTTTCTTGATTTTCTGGTACACCAATTGCCTATTTTATTAAGTGATGAGCACTTGCAATTACAGCAAAATATGTTTTTGCAACTATACGGTTGCCCAGAAATGTCACAGAATATTTACTTCTAAGATATCACCAGAGGTGGATTCGGCAAGTAACTATTTCTTTGGCCACCGCGATCGCCAGAAAAAATTGGAGCTGCTAAATGAAAATATAAAAACTTTTCAATCTAGATATGAAGACATGCGATATATCTCCGTAATAAATTGAATAATATCGAGAAGCTGGCAGTAGTTTCTAAGGTATTAGCGGAGTTCGTCCAATTTGAAAAGCATGCATAAAATGTGTTTAACATAGGTCGAATATACGGTATAGAAGGAACGACTTCCGAAAATCGCCAAAATTTGAGCTAAAATTTAGTGGTATAGGAGCCATCTATGAATTTAATTAACAATTGTATAAAATATCATAATAGTAGTATATTATTTGTCTTACGAAAATTGCAGAATAAGAATGGAATTGGCTTATTTGCAATAGATATACTAACATACACAGTCCTTCACGATCAACTGACCCCACATTTTTTTGTAGTTTATATAAGTTTAAGTTTTTTGAAAAGTTCGTATTTTCAGTAGGCTCAAGAATAACTAACTTGTGTATTTATCTGTTGTTTCATGTGAATTAGATCCTTTAGAGTTGACAGCTTTAATTTTTTACCAAAATAAATAGGCAGATTGTTTTTAATAAATATGAAAAGATCAGTTTTAGACGCAGAATTTTCTGAAGATGAGAAAATGGTTAGAGTTAACATTTGAAAGTTACGTTTCCGAAAATATTTTCTGAGGACTATATATACATAAATTGTTGAATATTTTCACAGATTTGAAGAGCTGTAGGAGTTGAGCGACATGACATAAGCTGCTTGAATTTTGAAAAAATTGTAGGAGTATTATTTTCTGGAGATCTGCACGGCAAACATTTATTCATTTCGAAATTAAAATAATTCTTTATAGTGCAGCATATTGCAATTCCACATTTAAAAAAAATTAAATAAAAAATGTGAAATTTTACATATTTGAAAAAAAGTTATCGATATACATTTTATATGATAATTCCAGAAAACTAATACCACAGAAAATAGTTGGCCAACAATAGTTCTTGAGAAATTACCGGAAAAAAAAAATTCAATAATTATCCAAATACATATTGACTCATTGTCAGCTCGTTCTTAAGAGGTTTTTCTGTATTCAAGGTTATAACGATTGAATAATATCTAGAGAATAAGGTCTATTAAAATGTTTATAATTAGTGGCAGATTGTAGTAACTGGGTTTGGTTCACAGTTAAAAAAATTTGGAACTCAACTGTAGTATTTTCGTAATAAAAGGATTAGGCAGTATGTAAAGGTTCAATTTATACGTATAATTCATTTGTTGGGGAATACGGTTTTTTTAGATATAACTGTGTTACTTAAGTTTTTAATCCACTGTTTCTAAATTGTTTAATTTCACTGTTGCTTTTTTGATACATTTGATTGAGTTTGTTTCTTACTATTTTTTAGAAATTTTAGTGTTACTTTTTTGATATAATTGATTAAATTTGTTTAAATTACTTTTTTTAAAAAAGAATGTATTTGAATAAATATTTGTCAACGCCTTCTGGGAATGAGAAAAGTTTAGAGATTTGTGACCCATTGAGTAATTTGAATATTGCGAAGGTCAATAATACTTTTTGGTTTATGGTGGCGAGTCTCGCCTTGAGGAGTTACTCTGTAACCGAATGAAAAATAGAAAAAAATGTATATGTGATAAGTGTAGGTATATGAGGGAATAGATTTAAATTCATAGAAATATAGAGAATAGGTATAATACAGTATAAATCAAATCTTCAAACAAAATAAGGCCCAAAAATTTATCTATGTATATTTGAAAATAAAATAGTGAAATACTGTATAAATTATTGTAGATATTACCTATGTATTATATTGATACTTCATTCAATTTGTTTGGGATCTACATCTCTATAACAAATAAATAAATCTAATCTAATCTTAAATTATTTGTTTTGATTTTTTGAACCTCATTTTGAAACCTGACATTTTGATGATTTTAAAATTCTGTAAATAAATGTAATTGAATGATTGATATGATTTCTGTTTCAATGTTGTGTATGTTGTGTTTTAAAAATGTAAAGTGCGAATGAGTAATATTAATTTCTGACAAGAAGAAGACCGGGGTTGTCCGACACGGATATTAATGAATCTCAATGGTATTATAGAAGAACCTTCCCTCAGTTCCCGCCCTAGTTTCTGAGAAAATCAACGTTGTATAGCGCGTTGAATGAACGTGCTAAGATTATTCCTTTATATCGATAATGGATAATGTTAGTTTCTTAACAAGCAAGCCTTCGTAGCCCAGTGGATAACAACTATACCTGCCACGCTGGTGGCTCGCGTTCGATTCCTGCCAGTGCATATTTTTTTCAATCTTATTGTGCAAAATATTAACAATTATATTTCTTACAAATTATTCATAAATGATATGTTTTGACGTGATAATTTTATTATTAAATAAATTGAAAGCAAATCTGCACTATGACGTGTAGTTTGAAGTTCGAATATTCGCGCGTACTTACTTGTCCTGCGGTCCATTTCTTACCTGCAGTTTAGTTCTTGCCTACTATCCATTTTTTATCAGCGGTCCAAATAAATAAATAAATAAAAATAATAAATACATACATAAATTTGAAATACACGTCATAATGCAGATTTGCTTCCAGAAAAATAACATTTATGAATAATTTGCATAAAATATAACTGTTAATATCGTGCACAATAGGATTAAAAAAATGTAATCGCAGGAACCGAACGCGAGCCACCAGCGTGACAAGCGTAGAATTTTCCACTGGGCTACGAAGGTGTATTTATTGAGAAACATTATCGATATAAAGGAAGGAACATTGATTTTCTCAGAAATTAGGGCGCATTAGGATAAAATCTCGTACCTGGGTACTCAAGGAAGGTTCCTGTATAACATAGTTGAGATTCATTAACGTCCTTGTCGGACAACCCTGGTGCTCCCCTTGTAAGTTGCGAATCTTTTTCCCCAACCTCTTATAAAACTTGCTTATGGTGATAGAAGCTCTTTTAATGGCTGATTGTAGTAGGTATTTAATATTCTTATTGTTAGTACCATCCGTAATGTGGTTAGGTAACAAATTTTTGGATTTGCATGCTAGTAAAAAGTTTCTTCTGTTGATTGTCTTGGCTAGTGTGATGTTCTCATTTGCCAAGCAATTTAAATAGGAGTAAGCACCTTACTACGCTTCCTGAGTCACGGAATGAGGTGGTGTATGCATTGAGAACAAATTTATAGAGCTTGCAGTGGCGCCAGCTTTCTTAGCTTTCCATGTTTAGGTTGGTCCTTAATTTTCATATGTATATACATAGCATAATATTTTTGGGATCACCTTACATACAAGCAGATGTTCTTACAATAGAATTCGTCTTTATATGTATGTATGTGTTTCTCATAAATAAATCCAAAAAAGTGTAGTTAAAGAGTTACTAAATGTGTACTATATTACTACTAAAAAATGGTCAGTCTTTTATTGATTAAGCAATGTTTAAATTAGAATTGGAAATGAAAAAAATACATATTTCTTATATGTTCTATATCATAAACATATTATAAAGTTTGTATGTTATGCACATACATATATAATAAACTTTGTTCTAAGTGATTGACTCAACAAAAAATCATAAAAAAGTATTTGCTTATTTTTTTTGGAAGCCTTAACGAGAACGTATCTCCATTCTAATACAGGTTGTTAACTAGATTCTTTTAACGGTGCTATTTTTATTTTATTTAGACACGAATTTGCATTTACGGCATCGATAATGTTCCTTCACGACTTCAAAATAAATTCCTATTTATACACTATCTACCGTATCATTATTGCCAACTTCACAAATAGCATTCCACTAAACCAATTCTCTATGGTATTAAAAACGAAGATAAAAACATCAAAACCCATAAAGTACTGAAAATTACTCCATAATAAACAAGCATCGTTAAAAAGGGGATCTATGCAATAAAAATAAGCATCCTAACCAATGTCGAGGCACGTTTCTGTACTTATTCGTTCGCCATTTTTGTCGCTTGGTCAGCTTGGAGCGGACGAACGGAACGAATTGTATTCGGAAACAAAGACGAAAGGACCTATGAATTTATATAATCATCGAGTGCGTGTATAGGTTACGATTGAAAAGGGCGATCATCTGGAAGTAGTTACACGATCTTGTACGTGCGTCAAGTCATGTATGAAGATCTTAGCACCCCATTTTTATCATTGAAAATCCAATGAATATTTGCAGAGGTCCTCCAAAGCGGCTGATAAATATGAATTTAACGTCGTTTTGAGGGCGACTTATGTAAAAGTTGTTTTTCCAAAAGGGACTATGACGGGATAGTGCGAGTGCGTTATGTTGAATAATACATCAAAGAGGAGAGAAAAAATGGTGTAGCTCAGGGGACATCTTCAACATTACGTATTTATTGCATTAGTGAAAGATGGCATTGTTTAAGAATTTTGTTTATTTAGGTGTATACATTTTATGAATTATAAAAAGAGAAATAAATACACTACACATATACATGGTAATTCTCAATATATGCGACAACCTTTAAGAGCTGACTCATGAGGTTATATTGATCATAGAGGTTCATATGAGGATATGTCCAAAAAGGCTTGGTTTTAAAGTTATTGAATGTTTAATAATAAATTATGAACTATGGCCAAGACGATATAGTATCACAGTTGGTTCTTTAAAAACTATTGCGATGAGAGGGAATTATTTGTCATCTCAATATTTGTCAGTAGTTGTCAGAGTAATCATTCTGTTTATTGTCAGTTTCTGTTTTTTAAAACGAATTACACGAATGCTGAGATGTGTGATATATGCATTTTGTTTACGGTCTGGCCAAGTGAAACTCGCGTGCTGCTAGATGTCTCTGTGAAGAACGATACCAGTATCATCCCGCATCATTCAATATTTTCCCCTCTTCACCAACGTCTTAGTGAAACGGGTAGTTTTAAAACACGGACGACTGATAACGGCCACCCATCTTCAGTGAGAACTCCACAAGTAGAGGACCATGCTACTACAAGCACCAGAAAAATTGAGTCAGGCTACAGTTTGGAGAATCTTGAGATATCAACTGTTGTATCCATATCACATTCAATGAACGCAGGCACTTTTACCAGCAGATTTTTCGTTCCAGAGTTGCGTTTTGTCAATGGATCCAACACAAAATCACACAAAACCCGGACTATTTGGCTCAAATAATCTTCGCCGACGAGTTTACTTTCTCTATAAACGCCATTATTAATTTTCATAATAATCGCATATGTATGGGTAGAAGAAAATCCGCATGAGATAGTCATCAACATAAATTCTCTGTCAATGAGTGGGCCAAAATTGTTGGAGATCACTTGATAGGTCCATATTTTTTTACCGATGCGGTTCAATGGCGAGGTATACCGCAAATTTCTTGAAGAGGAGCTACCACTAGTGCTGGAAGAGATTCCGATGCAATTAAGATTCATCGCATTTTAGTTTAGGAGTTCGCTAGTTTTTGGACAATACGTATCTAGATCTCCTCGGTCCCCAGACTTAAATTCTTTGGAACTTTTTCTCTGAGGTCACCTTAAATCATTAGTTTATACGACTCTCATTGAAAATGTCGATGAACTGCGAAATCGTATTATCGCAGCTGGTCTGTTCAAGGACGACAGAAAAGCATTGCCAAAGTTCTGTAGAAGAGCTTCATTTAATAAAATGCTGGCATAAATTAAATTAGTTCACCTGATACTTAAATTATCAGAATCAGTTTGTGCTTTAAAAACTCTGTATTCTGGTAGACGATTTTTTCAAGAAATTGTCAACAGATTTCTTGGTGTTGTCAAACTTTAATTATGAACTAAGGAGGTTTGTGGCACTTGCAGGTTAGAACAAACACAAACAGATCAACCCTAACTAAAACAATAACTAAGAAATTACCTCTCGGCTAGTTTTGATTTACATAGAAGCTGCACTGTACAGTCCATTGTTTCATGCGAAACCGATATTTTACAAAGCAAATTGGCCTCATTCAATTTCACAGTATACAATGTTAGTAGTAAACAAGGCTTTTCTTGTTTTTGGACCGAATGTGACGAGAAAAGGGTCTCGAATAAGATAGCTACATGCATAAATTGTTCCTTAATACTTTGCCTAAAGATACTAGGCATGTCGTTTTGCACGCAAACTACTCTCCCGCCCAAAATAGAAATGCCATAGTTGCTTGCATGGTGCAAGAGCCTGTTCAAACAATAGCACACCTTCAGGTGATCCATTTGAATTTTTTAGAACAAGGTCATACGCATGTGGAGTGCCACCATTGCACATGCTTCTAATTGTAAGTATGTAAAGATTTATTGGCTAAATGACTGGACAAAAACTAGTAAATAAAAATAAACCCCTTGTAGTAGCAACACTCCAATATACTGATTTCCTTAATCCTCGGTCGGGCGCAATACAAAACTATACTATATCAGGCGCAATGCATTATAATAATTGGAACTAGTTATAAAAAGTAATAAAACACACAAATATATATTGTATTGCAAACAACAAGAAACTACTCTAACTGTTCTTCATCAGCTTAAGTTAACGAACGGTATATCGGTGAACCAATTATCAGCGGTTATAGTTCGTCCAGTACTTGGTTGGATTGGTTCAGCAAGTCTTTTCACAACGTCTGTAGGCTTATAGCCCGCCTGATATTGTCCTTCTGGTTGTTTTCCAGGATATTTCCAAATTATGAATGTACCAAACTTTTGCATCCACTAAAGCAAAAATCACATCTCAAACATCTCGCCAGTTGTAACATATGATAGTTGGTGAATAGTTCTGTTTGCAGTTTTCAACAAATCGTCAAATCGGATACAGCGAAGAATAAACTTCAACCGTTTCAAATCCATTACTAGAAGAAATATTTCGACACCATAGCCATCATCTCCCCATAACTCCTCTAAGCCTTGCCTATTACTGTGAAGTACATCTGCCAGATAAAGCAAACCTATAAATGCTTTTATTTCAGTTACGTCTGTATATTTGGAATCTCTCTCACAGGAGTATTTTGAACGAATAGTTTCGATATATTGATTTGTGTACTGAACGATGTTCTCCCATATATCATTACTTATTAGACAATTCCAACATTCAGCGATAGTTTTAGCTTGTTTCGCGGGTCCTACGACACCTGGCAAACGAACAACAACATTTTGTGGTCTACTTTTCACACGCTGTGTATACATACTTGGTCTTTTTTCATTTACTTATTTTATTATTTCCAATATATTGATCGTCACTTTCATCAGAAGTAAGACTGTCGTCGGACGCATTACAGAATCTTCATCCCCTTCCTCAACAACATCTTCCTCATCTGAATCACTTTCGTCATTAAATTCAGTTGATTTGTCTTCCTCATTCGACTCCATCATTAACTGTAGCAATATTTCAGCATCGTTAGGATTATAAAACTTTTTATAATTTTCCACTGTACACACAAGCATCTATAAGAAATATGTATATGTTACTGTAAATATTCGCAATGAATCTGGGACATTAAACGCAACATAAATTCCAAAAATAGACTTTTATAAAAAGTGTATCTGTATTTACAAGTGATTTTTGGGGTTTCCAACTCAAAAGTAGAGTTGAAAGAGCACTTTTCTAAAATTAAGTAATAATTCCGAAACTGTGAGGTTAAATAGGGTACCGAAGACCACATACGCACTTTACGATGTCACAAATTTGGCTAACGATAGTATACAGTATATGTATAAAGAAGATACACTGCCGGCGATCTAACTAAATACCTATTATTTAAAAAATAATATGTCATGAATCTGTCAGATTACATGCGCCCGACGGAGGGCTAATTATAAGGCACTATATACAAAAGGCAACAATGCATACTGGTGGAGGTAACGTCAAATGGAAACAGCAAAATAGATACGTGTACAAAAAGACAAACCGATGTAGTCCTCTATAACCATGAATACTGAGATGAAGATTTTTTATCTTTTAGTACTTCTTTTTAGTTCTTCTTCTTAGTAGTTCTTTTAGTAGTATACAGCATATCTCCCCTTTATACTTCGAAACTATCAATTAAAAAAAGTAAACACAGTGGTGCTATTGTGCCACCTGCCAATGATCGTGAAGAAGAATCAGAAGATGAAGTGTCTTTGTGACAAATTAGAGAAAAATCACTTAAAAGAAAGAGGAAGAGAAACTAGTTAACACCATAATCAATAATAATAATACTTGTATGTTTATGAATAATCCTATTATTGTACATACGCCTTTTTATTTCTGCATTTTCTCATTTCCGTATTACTAATATATGTTACAACATAAGGGCTTATAAATCAGAAGTACAAAAAATAACTGCACTATGTTAATTAAACTATTTCCTATTAAATGCAATTACTCTAAGCACATCGTCTATAAAAAAAAAA